>VSMD01102664.1:0-42980 GCA_008750895.1 Mirza zaza | reverse complement strand
AAAAAAAAAAAAAAAAAAAAAAAAAAGAATAGGACTGAGTGCAGTGGCTCATAGCTGTAATCCCAGTGCTTTGGGACGCTGAGGCAGGGATAGCTTGAGCCCAGGAGTTCAAGGCTACAGTGAGCTATGATCACACCACTGCACTCCAGACTGGGCGACAGAGTGAGACTCTATCTCAAAAAACAAACAAACAAACAAAACCCCCCCCCCCCCCAAACCCCAGGGATAATGGCAGCAATGTACAGTGTGACAGGTTCCATGGAAAGGTGTAGGATGTGGGCATCTGAGACAATTCAAAGGTCCAGTGTTCAGCTTACCAGATTTTTCTGTTGCCAGTAGGGAGACATATTTCAGGCACCTGAACCTTTCCTGTCAGACCCTGCTGATGGAGGGAGCTTAAGTGGTGGCCCTTCAGCCCTCCCAAGCGCTCTGATTCCTGCACGTGCTCACTGAGCATCACCTTCCTGCCTGACAGGTGCCAGGCCCCTCCATCCCCCATCCCCATTGTACCTTTTCCTTTCCTTTTAAGCCAGGTCCAGGAACCCTCACATGGAACACAGCAAGTGCTCATTATTAAGACAGTGTGACTATATGTTCTCAAATTTATGTATTTAAAGCAAATAACACTTTGGTAGTTATATAAAGCTAAGTTGGAGCATGAATCTGTAAATATATTTTTTTGCTTAAAGGGGAAGATATAACATCTAACTAAATACCTGTATTTTACAGAAACTTCCAATTCGGTGCAACATTTCCATTTTGTAACAGACTTTTTTTAAAAAAAAAAATCATATTTCTTTTTTGAAAACTTTTTTCATTTTTAGTTATTTATTTTTTTAAACGCTGGTTAAGTGAAGCAGTGGAAGTGGAGAAGTAAATCATATTTCAAACCCTTGTTTTTAATATTGCAGAAGGAAAAGTTGAAATTTGGAGCAGATCAATGTAGAGTATCATACAGATACTGTGTTGAGAATGCTGGAAAGAAACTGTCTTTTCAGTTCCCAGTAGAAAACGTGAGAAACATTTAATGGCAAAAGATTAAATTTCATGGTCAAGGTGAAAGATGTTCAATTTTAGGTGGCATCTTTTTCATAAAAGTTTCCTGCAGACATTTGAATATAGACGACAGGACAAATGGCTCTTAAGTTTTGGGATAGATCTTTTCGAAGACAGCTGTAGCCCATCAGTAACTTCCCATTCAGGGATGGACGATAATCCCAAAATGTCAACTGTGTTTTCAAGAATTTTTCATGTTTAAGTTTTATATACCCTTTCCTAAAATTTTCATTTAGTGAATAATTTCTCTCAATAGCACGTTAGACTCATTTGTTGTCCTATTAATTTGGTCTTTTCTTCCAAATTTAGTGGCAAAGGAGCTTATTTCTATCATAAGAACTTGCCAAGACATCTGGGGAGGATTTCATAATTAAAGAATGTATTTTATTTCCTTCAGGAATCAATACCACTTGAATCAGATTTGTCATGACATTTTATTCTTGCTCAAGAAGCGTGATTGTCCTTGTTTGTGATTAATAGGAAATGAATACACTGGAGCAGATTTATTTACCCCAGGACGATATCTCTGGATCACTTTCCCTCTGAGCACTTTTCCCTGAAATAGTTTCCTAGTCTTCGTTGCCAGAAAAGTATTAATTGTTCTGGTTTTTGAAAATAACAGCTTTATTAAAGATATAATTCACCATACAGTCCTCTATTTAAAGTGTACAATACAGTAGTTTTTCTAGCATGCTTACAAAGTTGTGTAACTATCATGACAATAAATTTTAGAACATTTTCATCTCCTAAAGAAATCCCATAAACCTCACGCCTGTAATCCTAGCACTCTGGGAGGCCGAGGCGGGAGGATCGCTCAAGGTCAGGAGTTCGAAACCAGCCTGAGCAAGAGCGAGACCCCTGTCTCTACTAAAAATAGAAAGAAATTAATTGGCCAACTAAAATATATAGAAAAAGTTAGCTGAGCATGGTGGTGCATGCATGTAATCGCAGCTACTCAGGAGGCTAAGGCAGAAGGATCGCTTGAGCCCATGAGTTTGAGGTTGCTGTGAGCTAGACTGATGCCATGGCACTCTAGCCTGGGCATCAGAGTGAGGCTTTGTCTCAAAGAAAAAAAAAAAAGAAATCTCATAACCATTAGCATGTACTCTCCATCCTCCCTCCCCAATAACCACTGTACTCTCTGTCCCTGTGTATTTGCCTATGCTTGACATTTCACATACATGGAATCATATAATATGTGGCCTTTCGTGTCTGGTTTCTTTCATTTAGTGTACTGTTTGCAGGAGTCATCCTTGTTCTGGCATATATCAGTACTTTATTTCTTTTTAATTGCTGAATAATATTCCATTGTATGGATGTACCTCACATTTTATTTATCCATGCATCAGTGGGTGGACATTTGAGTTGCTTCCACTTTGGTTTCTTTGTGAACATGTTTTCATTTGTCTTGGGTATTTATCTACGAGTGGAATTGCCGGGTTATATATTAACTCTTTTGTTTAACCTTTTGAGGAACTACCAGACCGTTCCAAAGTAACTGTACCATTTTACCATTCCAACCACAGTGTATGAGGATTCCAATTTTTCCATGTCCTTGATAACATTTGTTCTCTTCACAAGATAACATCTTGTTCTCTTATAGACAGTGGGTGTGAAGTGGTATCTCATTGTGGTTTTGATTTGCATTTCCCTGATGTTGATTCATTTTGGTTTTAGTGAACAAGATGTCTGGTATTCTGATACACCGAGGTAAAGCTAAAAATTAAAAATGACTTCTGAAATGATTGTGTGTACAACAAGCACGGTGGTGGATCCAAGTGAACATGATGCACTCTTAGCAATTAAAGCCCATACTTTTCTGGCTTCTGAATAATGGTTCTCACAGTCCCGACTTAATATTTAGATAAGAAGTACTGTTTCTAGATTAAGGAGTTGCTCAGATAATGAAATGTTTCCATGGTGGGGAGGAGTGACAATGGGGAGGTTTTCTGTTGATTAAATACATTTGTTACCAAATATACAGAAGCAGTTTCTTGTGTTGAAGTCACTAGTCAGTAGTGTTTTGCCATCTTGGCTTTTTCTCTTATGTACATCCTTTTTTTTGTTGTTGCTGAACTCTTTTAGAGTAAGTTTTAGACATCAAGCACTTCACTCCTAGATAGTTCAGGGCTGTTTCCCAAGAATAAATTCCTACATTCTTTTGTTTTAACCATAGTACTGTTATCACAACTGAGAAATTTAACACTTGAGTTACAATACCAGCTAATGTAGAGTCCACACTCAAACTTTCCCAGTTATCCTTAAATATATTTTATACCTACTTAAAAAATTGGATCCAGAATATAATCAAAGTTCCCACATTGCATCTGCTTATTTCTTTTTTAGTTTCTTAAACTAGAATACTTCCCCTGCCTTCTTGTTTTTCATGGGATTTATTTTTATGAAGAGCCTAGGCCAGTTGTCTTGCCTAGTGGATTTGTCAAATTTATTTTTCTGTGATTAGATTCAGGCTGCATGAATACCACCAAGGTGATACTGAGTACTTCGTAACATCCTGTTGTCCATTATTGGTGATGCTGAGTTTGATCATTTGATTAAGGGCTGCCAGCAGGTTGCTTCATTATGAAGGCATGTTTTACCCGGTGGGGTAAAATGATAGCTTGATACTGATTATTCTGTTGCCAGACAATGTTTTAGCATCCAGTGATAATCCTTGCCTGAATCATTGCAAAATGGGGTACTTTCTCATTGTTATTCTTTCTACATTTGTACATCTGGCATGCTTCTGTATAGATGAGCTTTTCCTTCATATCTTATTTGTTCCTTTGTTTTCCCCTTACAGCTAAAAAACTTCTTTCCAACAGTAAGGTTATGAGCATATTCCAACCTTTTTTTTCTTTTTTTGAGACCGAGTCTTCTTGCTCTTCTCGCCCAGGCTAGAATGCAGTGGCGTCATCATAGCTCACTGCAACCTTAAACTCCTGGGCTCAAGCGATCGATCCTCCTGCCTCACTCAGCCTTCTGAGTAGCTGGGCGCCTGGCTAATTTTTCTATTTTTAGTAGAGATGGGGTCTTGCTCTTGCTCAGAGCTGGTTTCAAACTCCTGAACTCAAGTGATCCTCCCACCTTGGGCCTCCCAGAGCCCTAGGATTATAGGCGTGAGCCACTCTGCCTAGCCCATCTTCCAACTTTTATCTGAAACTTAATTGAAGGAAAGTGACCTCCAGGCCGTTTCAAAGATCCTTTTGGTGGGAACATTTTATAGAAAAAGAGAATGGTTAGATAGTTATTAATATAAATATGGAAACAAGAAAATAATAGTATTAAAAAAAGAAGTTCCCACTTAACACAATGATGATTACTTTTGTGTGTTCTTAGGCAAACGTAATGTTTGTGACTTGGTGCCATTTCAAAATGTAACAGGCAGCTTCTAACTTCAAAGGCATTTTTTTAAAAAAAACCTGGGGTCACAGAAACAATATAAAAATGAAGGTAAGAATTCTAAGTCAGATACCCAGGGAAGAAGGCTTTGTGAAGACAGAGGCAGAGATTGCAGTTATAGTGCCATAGGTCCAGGAATAGTGAGGCCGCCACAAGCTGGAAGATGTAGAGAATTCTTCTTCTTTAGAGCTATCTGGGTGTTCATGACTCTGTCTACTTCTCGATTTTGGACTTCCAGCCTCCAGGACTAGGAGAGAATAAATTTCTGCTGTTTTAAACCACCAGTATGTGATACTTTGTTACAGCAGCGCTAGAGAACTAACACAATGGGGCGCGGCATCTACTGCAGCAAGACCCCGGGTATCCCTAACACCTTTTCTGTGGGTCTACAAGGTTAGAGCTATTTTCATAATCATATTAAGGCGTTGTTTGCCTTTTTTTACTGTGTCGACATTTGCACTAATGATACATTCGCACTAATGATACAATTCTTAGTGATTGCACTAAGAAACTGCTAGCATCTAGTAGGTATTAAGACAGTGTACCAAAATGTATTCTTCGCTGCCACACACTCACAATAAAGAAAATGCCAGTTTCACATAGGAATGTTAAAAAAAAAAAAAAGGAATTCTAAGCCAGCTCTCTAAAACCTGTTTGACTATACCGTGGTCAGATGGTGATTCTGATTGTATTACTCTAGCCACTGTTTGTGGGCCCCAGTGAGGGTACTGAAGTGGCCTTTTCCCCAGCTCTTTGCTTGCTGCATCTGGAAAACACATTTGAAAGGTGAGAGTTTTGCATTCGAGAGACTCTGCGACGGGGAGGTGTCCCTTGTGTTTAAAGGTTGAGGTTTCCAAAGTTACTTGCTTTCAGGGTGTTAGCCCTCAGAGTATCAGATGCTTAAAGAACACACACTTTATGGGTAGAAAAGAGAAAGATCCTGTTGAATGGATTTTCAAAAAACAAATCCATCCATCCATCCTCCAAGAAAGTGACAAACAAAATAGCCTGACTGAGACCTTCTCTTAAAATCAGAAACTCTGGTATAGGAGACAACTCATTTCTAACGTTCATATTTTCTTGTAGAAGACATTTGGATGAATCACTAACAGTCTTTTTCTATCAGAATACTTTATACATTTTATATTGATTTAGGAATTTAAATGTTAAAAATGAAAAATCCTGTGCGATGGCACTATCACTGGAAGGAGTATGGCTTTATGGGATTATTTTCCTGCCATCTGTTGTCACCAGGACCACCTGCGTGTCGTTTTCTTTCCATCAGATGTGTGACTTACCTGCCAAGTCGCATTTGTATTTTCTGCTCTAGTGTGGGATCACAGAAGGGCTGTTTTTATTCTTACTTTTGTTGAATGGTTTTAGGCTGATTAAATCAGTAGAATACCTCCTAGCCCTGGAAAAAATGTTCTTATCATCTAGACATCTAGACTGGTTTTGTTTAATTGTGTAGTGTTTATCTTTGCAGGAATAAAATAGCTGGTAAATAAAAGTTAGATTGAACATAATTATTAATCGATGACACCACTAACCATTTGTTTGCCTCGGTCTAATAATTGTTGGTGGACAAATTGGTCAGACTAAAATTTTATGTGTAAACCTAATTTTGGTGTAGTGTTAAACCTTAAGTGACCTTGAAATACAATTTTCAGTGTAGAACAATAAATCTTGCATTTAAAAAAATCTTTCCATGTTGCCGAGCACCTTTTTAAAAAATCTTGAATAAAAATTAAACATAGTAAATCCAAAACTGTGCAAAAGTGTATTTTCATAGCATGATGTCCTGGCTGTTATGGTCATTGTTGCAAATGCTTGTTAGTAGAGCCAAGAATGAGTTGAAAATGTAGATTTCTTTCTCCAAGAAGTCTTTTCATGTTTGAAAGTGATTAAGACATTTTCTTAGGTACCAATACATTCAATTGCATGTTTGTATTTTTTGCTTAGGGCTTCAGTGGAACTGAGGCAGGAGGCTAATTAAACTAACTTTGCTTAGTCAGCAGTCCGGGCATCCGGGATGAGGTTTGCTCCAGAGCCAGCTCTGAACATGTCTTGCAGTCACTGCAGCCTGATCTCCTGGTGGACAGAGCCTCCCCCAGCCTCAGGCACAAAGAGAAGGCAGAGCAGCTGGGAGTGGCTCCGGGAATACTGTGTACCGGGAAATCCAAGATTCGAAGAAACTTGTTTTATTTATTTATTATATATTTACTTGCCTTTTCCTCCTAGGAAGTCACTGATTGTGTTTTATCACAATCATGCTTTTATGAAAGATTTAGATAGCCCATTGATGCCATGTCCCTTTTAATTGATTTATCTGTTTAATAACAGTACAAGGGGACTTGCCCTTTCAAAGACTGTCCTTTACGGAATGGTATGAAAGGATTGAATTTTTCTTGACCGTTTGAGGTGGAATTCTTCGTGTGTACATTTCCAGGGGCACATGATCAGTTGAAGCATTTTAAATCTGACCTTGCTCTTGGCCATTCAGTTAACAAGAAAACAAACAAACCTAAAAACAAATACAGCAACCTGTACAATCTGGAAGATACTGAAGAAAATGAATGCGTCTTTTCCTAGGGATAATTATTTCTGCAGCTGTTTAAAGGTGGGTTCTATTCACTGGGGCTCCGGATATCCATAGTAGCAGATGAAGATGTTGAGCAAATGTCTGAAAATGGTTACTAATTGATGGGGTTGCAAGGTATGTTTGCTGGTTATGAATGTTGCATAGACTGGAATTCTTCAGTAGGCAATCTGTGTGTGCCTGATTTAAGACAAAGCCTGGATTTTATCTTTTTTGGGCAGTGGAGTATTCCTAGGATAACCACACTCGTACAGATAAAACTTGGTTTCTGGATCTCCTCTTCTTTAAGAAGAGCTTTTTAAATACAAAATAGATGGAAAGGGAATTCACTGCATATTGTTTCTTAAACATCTAGATTTTTCCAATGGGAGACTTTGTAGAATTGAAATAATTTGAAACTATACATGTTAAGTTTTTTTACCTCAAAATTTGATGCTTAGTAAATGATAAGACACTCACTAAATATTTATTGAATGAATTAACTATTAGGTCTTTGTTAAAAGTAAACAGTTCCCTTAACAAAATAAGCAGGTTTAAACCTGCAAGTAGACTGTTACCTCCTATTTAACTATTTCTTTGATATGTTATGTTTTAACAGGGCTATACATCCTATTTGTTTAAATTTAATTTCCTCATCTGTTGTTCTTGAAAAAATATAAAAGACATTTTAAGTGCTAATAAAGATAAAAGCAGGCCGTGGCTCACGCCTGTAATCCTAACATCCTGGGAGGCCGAGGAGGGCAGATTGCTCAAGGTCAGGAGTTCGAAACCAGCCTGAGCAAGAGTGAGACCCCCGTCTCTACTATAAATAGAAATAAATTAATTGGCCAACTAATATATATAGAAAAAATTAGCCGGGCATGGTGGTGCATGCCTGTAGTCCCAGCTACTTGGGAGGCTGAGGCAGCAGGATTGCTTGAGCCCAGGAGTTTGAGGTTGCTGTGAGCTAGGCTGACGCCAAGGCACTCACTCTAGCCTGGGCGACAAAGCAAGACTCTGTCTCAAAAAAAAAAAAAAAATAACAGCAAAAAAAGGATAAAAGCAGAAGTAAATTTTAAGAGTAACATGGATTTTGTAAGGATTTATTCTTCAACTGTATTGATTCATCTGGTGCTGTTTTTCCTAATATTAAATAAAGCATTAATCACTGAAATACATAAGCCATGTGAAACCTTCCCTTCCCAGATCCTTTGGGAGTAGCTAATAGGTATGTGTGTGTGTGTGTTTATTTTTTCTAGCAAAGAAGAAACATCTCTCTTGCTACTGTTGAAGGGAAATAATAGAATTTGTCTTCTTTTTCATATTTTATTTAAAATTTGATTGACTTCTATGTGAAGATAATCTTTGAGTCTATAATACGTTAATGTGGATGGACTTACAAGGAAGGAAAATTCAAGTGTAGCTTATTGTTATCAAAGAAAAATCATAGCGTCATAAATCCGGTTGTAGCCGTGTTTCTGGAAAGGCCCTTTCGCTGAACACAGTTGAATTGGAGATCACTTTCACTTTGCAGTGTTGATGTGCTGCAGTTAATAAAAGATAGTGTCTATTTCATAACAGCCTAGAACAATGACTTAAAAAGTGTTCTTCATCAGCACTTACCTCATTCTTATTTTTTAAAATTCCTTGAATATATTTTTCAGTGAGCAATTATAGTGGATTTGAAATTGAGAACAAACCTCAAGTGTCACCTCTTAGGAAGACACTCATTCTTGTTCTGGTATTTTAAAAGGTTCTATTTCCTGGTCTTGTCAGATTATTATCTTTTTTTGGTTGTTGTTAAAAGTACAGCTATAGAAGGAATTTGTCCAGTGTGGTTTCTTGATATGTTCTCTGTTTCTATAAGGTCTATGACTTGGGCAAGTAACATTCTTTCAGGGCTTGGTTCTCATCAGTACAATGGAAGGACTGTTCTAGGTGAGCGTGAGGAAGAACTCTTTAAGATCCTTTTTTTTTGTGTGTGTGATTAACTCAAGAGTGATTCCCAGCACTGTGTTGGGAGTTCAGGATAGGAGGATCACTGAGACCAGAGTTTGAGACTAGTCTGAGCAACATAGCAAGACCCCATCTCTCTCTCTCAAAAAATAAAGGAATGATGAGTTCATTTCATACAACTCTCCTTGATCTAAGAAAAAATGTATAACAGTTTGCAATAGATATGCAAGAAGAAAATAGAAATATATGGTAAAGGGCTGGGCTTGGTGTCTCACACCTGTAATCCTAGCTCTTTTGGGAGGCAGGCAGAAGTGGAAGGATAGCTTGAGGCCAGGAGTTTGAGACCAGTCTGGGCAACATAGTGAGACCCTGTGTCTACAAAAAAATAGAATTATTAGCCAGGCATGGTGGTGTGCACCTGTAGTCCTAGATACTCGGGAGGCTGAGGTAGGAGGATTGCTTGAGCCTGGAGTTCAAGGCTTCATGCAGTGAACTGTGATCACACCACTGCACTCCAGCCTGGGCAATAGTGTGAAAGCCTGTCTTTAGAAAAAAAAAATCTATATATTTATATATAAAATGCAAATATACATATTAACTTGCAGTTTTGCAAATATTTCTGTAGGCCTAATTCCTGGGTGAAAAGGAATGCCCTACCTTCCCACTCTTTTCTTTGTTTTTTGGAGATGGAGTCTCACTCTGTCACCTTGGCTAGAGTGCAGTGGCATCATCGTAGCTCACTACAACCTCAAATTCCTGGGCTCAAGCAATCCTCTTGCTTCAGCCTCCCTGAGTAGCTTGGACTATAGGCTAACGCCACCACAACTGGCTAATTTTTCTATTTTTAGTAGAGACGGGGGTCTCACTCTTGCTCAGGCTGGTCTCGAACTCCTGAGCTCAAACAATCCTCCTGCCTCGACCTTTCCAGAATGCTAGGATTACAGGCGTGAGCCACCGCACTCGGCCTCCCACTCTTTTCTGTGTGATAAATTTCTAACAAATTTACTAGTTAACCAAGGAATGATATAAGTTTCAAAATATGCCGAATGCATTCAGCTTCCAAAAACTCTCGGCACACGCTGTATATAAAATATGAAATGCTCATGAGTTGGGTGTCATCCTTGCATAGGGGCCATGCTAATCATCTCTGTATCATTCCAATTTTAGTATATGTACTGCCAAAGCCAACATTCTTTTTTTAAAAAAATTATAATATTAGATACTTTACAAAATATTCAGAATACTCCACCCCTATTTTAGCAATCCTATTTCATAAACATGGATTTTTTACTGAGTTGCAGTTAGTTTGAAACATTCTTATTTTGCTTTTGCTTGTAGAATGAACATTCCTTGTGTTTCCTTATAATTTAAAACATATATTATAGTTAATGAGGCCATTTTTTTTAAGAAATAAGATCTTGCTCTGTTGCCCAGACTGAAGTGCAGTGGGGCAAACATAGCTTACTACAGCCTCAAACTCCTAGGCTTAAGGCATTCTCCTGCTTCAGTCTTTCTGAGTACCTGGAACTATAGGTGTGCACAACCACATCTGGCTAGTTTTAAAACATTTTTTTGTAGAGAGGGGTCTTACTATTTTGCCCAGGCTGGTCTCGAACTCCTGGCCTCAAGCGATCCTCCTCCCTTGGCCTCCCAAAGTGCTGGGATTATAGGTGTGAGCCATGACCCTCGACACCATTCTTTTCATCTGTTAGTGAACACACTGGCAGCTTATTTCCATTCTGCAGAAAGCAGCTTTGTTTCTGTGCCTTCCTCCTGCTATTTCCTTGTGGTAAACATCCAGGCTTCCCGGCAGAGTAGAAAGAGCGTGGCTTAGGCAAGATGTGGATTTGAATCTCCATCTCTGCCCTAGCTAATCGGCTTAACTTGTGAGCCTCTCTCTGCAAACTGGCTAGAAGACTGTTTGTTAAAAGACATGCTCTTACAAGTTGTGCTAACATTTATGCTACTGACAACAAATGAGTGTTCATGTCACCACGACATCACTGATACTGGTAGCGTTTCCTCTGACAGGTAAAGGACGTTTTACGTTTGCTTTGGTTTTTGTATTTCTTTAGTTTATTGGAACAGATAACCATAGTTCCATGTGTTGATTCACTAATTTCATGTGATGGACAGTGTTTATGGCCAGCTTTGTCTATTGGGGTCTTACTGTGTGCTTCAAAACTCATGGTTTATACTTAAACATTTGCAAGCAGTCCCTCTGTTAGCAATTCCACCTCCCCCCCCAAAAACTCTTCAGTGAGTTGGGTAGCTGAAAACATCCTCCCTTATAAGTTCCCTACACATAGGGGATAGATTTTTAGGCAAAGGCCTCCACTCCTAATGCAATCCATTGTAGTCTCGGATTTGGGGCACTCCTTCCCTGTGGTTCCTTTTTTTTCTCCACGCACATTTGTTTCTTCAACCAACACGTAGTGCTTACTATGTTTTTCAGGGGTTGTTTCAGGCACTTTACAATTATTAACTCATGGAATCCTCCCAACAACATTACAAGGCAGGTACGGTTATCTCCATTTTACAGATGAGGAAACCAAGGCACAGCGTGACTGGTGAAGTGGCTTGTGTAAGGTTGTACGGCTCCGATAATTGGAGCATAGATTTGAAGCCTAGTGGTCTGACTGCAGAAACTACGTCTCTGAAGTCTTACTCCACAGTGGAGCCTTCTAAGTTTTTCCCTTTAGGCCTCGGGTTGCTCGTAACCTGCATTTATTAATAGTTCTCACGCCTCTGGCATTTTGGGGGGCCCGGGGCAAGAGTTTAAATGAAAACCCATATCCATACCATTTTATGAAATATTTAAAAACTATCCATCAAGCTATTACACTGTTAAAGGAAATGTTTTCTCCTGTGTTGACAGTGAAACCTTCTTAATGACTCAGAAGGCCAGGTCTGGATTTGAGATTCTTAGACCCTGGGCTTTCTACGCTAGAATATGTGACACAGGAGTGGCCGTCCTCTCCTCCATCCCGATCCCACTCCAGGCTGCTCCTGCACCTTGAGGGACCTCCAGCCCCAGCTCATGCACGGGGTTTTCCAGCCCCTGTGTCTAGGCTCTGTCCCTACCCTCCAGCCCCCACCAGCACAGACACCCTTTGGCTGCCCTGTGGTCTGGGGGTGCTCAGGGAAGAAGCCTGCATCAACTCTGGGAATTCCACAGTCTTGGGTCCCTGGGACAGGTGGGATGTTAACTTTAATTAAGGTAGGTTTGTCCTTTGGGTTGCTGTAGGGGAAGGACGTGTTGGGAGGAGGGCCCAAATGGGGCTCTCCAAGGTGGGGGCTCCCACCTGGGTCCATGGCATCCCCAGGGGTTGTTTGAAGCAGTTTCTTCTCCCCGGCTTCCCGAGCCTGATCTGTTGACCTAATGAGCCTTTCCCTGCCGTCCACCTGGGTTATTATCCTGATCACTCTCAAGGTTCAGGCTGGTCAAACTTGAATCCAGTAATTATTTAAAGTGCATTCTGGGCCGGGCACGGTGGCTCTCACGCCTGTAATCCTAGCACTCTGGGAGGCCGAGGCGGCTGGATTGCCCGAGGTCAGGAGTTCTAAACCAGCCTGAGCAAGAGTGAGACCCCATCTCTACTATAAATAGAAAGAAATTAATTGGCCAACTAATATATATAGAAAAAATTAGCTGGGCATGGTGGCACGTGCCTGTAGTCCCAGCTACTCGGGAGGCTGAGGCAGGAGGATCGCTTGAGCCCAGGAGTTTGAGGTTGCTGTGAGCTAGGCTGACGCCATGGCACTCACTTCTAGCCTGGGCAACAGAGGGAGACTCTGTCTCAAAAAAAAAAAAATAAATAAAGTGCGTTCTGTGTGACGTGCTGCATATGTATGGGAGCTGCCACCCCCACTGTCCTGGAGTTTAGAGTTCCTCTCTTGGCTTAGGGCCTGCTAGCTTCCCACAGCATAGCTGGCACGCATATTGTCAGAAAATTCCGAGGTGAATGTAGAAGAACATTGAGGATGGTTTTCTGACTCATCAGCCCGGGATTGAGCCTTACGAAAGCGGGTAGTGGGCGAGCACAGGAAAGTGGAGGAGGCTGGGTCCCATGTGATGACGGTGGGGAGTCATGCTCTGGGAACTAAAGGAGGCCTGCGTGACGGACTAAGAGTTGAGGCAGAACTAAGCGGAGGCGCTCGGAGGCAGGGAGGCCGGCTCTCAGGGTATTGCATTGAATCAGACACGAGATGTTGAAGCCCGAGCCGGGCAGAGACCAAGGACAGCATTGAAAACAAAAGAAATGATAGGACTTGATGGATCTTAGCGTGGGGGTGACCACGATGTGGAAAAGCCCCAGGTAATCCCCAGGTTTCTAGGCTCTTGCAACTAGAATGTTATTCCTTGCTTGGAAAGAGGCCTATCAAGAAAAGGCACAGAAAATGGAAGAAAAGGCTAACAAAAGCAGCGCCTTGTTCTTAGTGATACTAATGGCTGACATTGAGTGCTTACTGAGTGTGGGTGCTGTCCTTGTATGTCTATGTACATACAAACTTGCAAATCCCTGTCATACCAATGAGGGAACAGGCACATGCAGATAAAGGAACCATGCAAGTAGGGCCTCTTTGCGACAGGCATTGTGGCTCAGGGAAGGCCTGCGACTGGGAGAGACAGAGAGAATTCAGTATGAAGACAGAAAGCCCAGGGTTAAAAAGCAAAGAACACAGAGAAGGTTTTTTCCTCAGAACTTAGAAGCTGTCCCTGAGATAACCAAGCCTCAGATCTGGGAGTCTTTCTTCTAACCATTGGCAACTCCTGCTGGACTTATCTCCAAAATATATTTCAGGCTGACCCTTCCTGTCCCCTGGGGCCTCCTCCCTGGTTCTGTCCTTGTCCTACATTGATGCGTTAGCAATCCCCTCGCTCTGCAGCCAGAGTGGTGTTTTGGGGGGTTTAGGGCTGTTCGTTGACAGCCCGTTTACATCCTGTACAGCGGACTTAAGCACGTAGCTCGGTGAATTCTTACAAAGCAAACACGTGCCTGCAGCCTCTCCCAGGGCAGTTGTCGAACCTGACCTGTGCCCCAGAGGCCTTCCTGTGCCTCTTTCCAGTTCCTGCTCCCCAAGAGGTCACCGCTGTTCTGATTTTTGTCAGCACAGATCAGGTTTGGACATCGTTCAACGCCAACGCCATCGTTTGTACGTCAGCCTCGCCCTTACCAGCTCTCCCGGGCATCACACCCGTATTGCACTCTCTGCCATTGCCTGACGTGAGATGAAAGAAAAACACGGTCAACATGTTCCTCTCCTTCCCGCCCTTGGTATTTTTTGCCTGTCCGGATCCAGCTCAGAACCCACTTCTACGTGTACACCTTCTCTTACTCACGTAGCTGGCAGCGATCTCTCTCTGTTAGTACTGCACGCTGCCACTTTTGACTTGATGTGTCCGGTTGGTGCTGACGTAAGAACCCATCGCAGAGATTCACCGAGTGTCCGGTCGTGCTTGGGGACCTAGGGGTGGGGGTAGGAGATTGTGAAAAAGAATGAACGTTCGGAGGCTTTGGAGAGTGAACTTAGGACGTCAGTAAAGAGAATGAAACCCAGGACGCAGTGTGAGTGTGTACTGGTCTGGGCTGCGAGATTTGGGAACTGTATCTTTTAAGACTAGATAATGTGAAGAACATGATTTATGAAGCAACAGAGTGGGGAATATATTTGGACCGAGTAAGAGTAATGCTCTGCCGTAAAAACTTTCATATTAGGGCAAATGCGTTGTCTCTTCACTCCCTGGAGGCAATAACTGGAAACAGTTTTATAGGACATTTTCTAACCTTATTGATATGGAAACTTTTCAATCTCAAAACCGTTTGCCCATTGTCATATAAATGGATACCAAATAATAATTTTCTGGCCGGGTGCGGTGGCTCACGCCTATAATCCTAGCACTCTGGGAGGCCGAGGCTGGTGGATTGCTTGAGGTCAGGAGTTCGAAACCAGCCTGAGTGAGACCCCGTCTCTACTAAAAATAGAAAGAAATTAATTGGCCAACTAAAAATATATATACAAAAAAAAAATTAGCTGGGCATGGTGGTGCACGCCTGTAGTCCCAGCTACTCGGGAGGCTGAGGCAGGAGGATTGCTTGAGCCCAGGAGTTTGAGGTTGCTGTGAGCTATGGTGATGCCATGGCACTCACTCTATCCTAGGCAACAAAAGTGAGACTCTATCTCAAAAAAAAAAAAACACAAAAACCCACAAATAATCATTTTCTGTCTTGGCAATGATTCACATTATTGAGCTAGCCATTGGACTGCTTTTTCCTTGCCAGGAGGTACACATCAGAGAACTGCAGTTCATTTTTTGTGTGTGTTTCTTTCAAACCACTGATTACTAGAGAGCTTATAATACTCAATGGAGAGTTTATGGAAAAGATGGAAAGAGGATTTTTTAAGAAGAATAATGGGAAAGTTTGAGACATATGCGTCTTAAAACAAAGTTCTTTTTTGCAGAGACTTCTCCAGGTATAATCTCTTGGGTTAGAAACAAAATCAATTTCATGCAAAAAAAAAAAAAGAAAAAAAAAGGAGGGAGATTATATAAAGCAAACAGAAAAAATATTCAGAGTATTACAGTCTGTCATTTGAGTGAGTTATGGAGAGAAAGGGAAGTCATTTGTACGGTCTATCCAGTGGAGAAAGCCAAATATATTTTCCAGTTTCTAAGATAATTTCTGTATTTAAAGCAAATCATTTCCTATGAGTCAGCATTTGGTCCCAAAAGAGCTAAGGCTATGTGATCATCTACATCTATAATATGATCTCCTTTTGGAGGTGATAATTTTTAAAAAGATTAGGGCAATAACAATTTAGAGAGTGAGTCATTGATGGGACACTTGTTTAGGGCAGCCTTTTTCTCTGTAGAAGCCTTTTTCTCTAAACTTGCTCTAGGAATAGCATCAGGCTGATAGGACTCTGTTCCTATTTCAAATGAAGTTGGCAGGAAGGCTGGCACCCATCTGCCCCGTCTCTCTGCTCTTACTGTACAAGTATTTTCTCTGTTGCCTGCTTTCAAGGTTCAAAATCAATAGCAGTGTGGGGGAGGGATTTCCCAGAAGCTCACACTACTTTATGAGGAATTGCCACCCCAGTGAGACGGGGCGTTGGCTTGCATTCTTAGAAAACAAGAACAGAACAGAGAAGCTCTCCATTTCTAGTCACTCAGATGTGAGGATTGCAGATGATTACACTAGCAGTTAAAGCCTGTGCTTTTTGAGATCATATAGTTTGCTTGTTGAACCAAGTAGTTAAGGAATGGGCCATCTCCACTGAGGTGTCCATTATGATTTATTTAAGCACATGTGGACTAAACAAGCCACTTTCTACTCTTTGTCTATCCAGGTGTCAAAGCAGAGTAACTTGCCCTCTTGACTGAGAGTCCTGAGTAGGATCTGAGCCAAGAGAGTTCAGGTCTTATATTTTACAGAACAAAGCAATCACCTAGGAACCAAAGTGACTGCTGTTGACTTGACCAGGGTCCCATAGTTGCTGGGGTAGCAGAGATGGGGGTAAGTATATTCTGTTAGGTTAAAGAATCACAAGCACATTGTTTAAACTGACTTTTCAGGTGTTAAAATAAATGAAGTGCTACTCTAAAGTCAATAGCATTATAATTTAGGATGATAGAGAGCTTTTCAAATATTCAATTCATGTTTCTGTTGGGTTTGGGATGCATCTGACTTGCCCCTCACGCCTTCCACCCCACCTCCTGTCCCATTTAGAAGTAAGTGTCCTTTTGGAGGACAGAGTGAATTTCTCCCGAAATAATGTCTTCTGTCTCCTAAATCAGGAGAAGAGTCTTTGAGTGTGTTTACGTGGGGAAGGAGGCCTGCCCTGTGTTCCATGGTATTACTGATGAGGCTGAAAATCAAAGTATTAATGGCATCGCTAGACGTTCTCTGTAATAGCTGGCAACTCTAAAAGCTATTTTGACAGCTATAACTTATGATTTATAAATTAGGTTAATGGATTCCTTTTATAATGGAAAATGCACTTGTGAAAGGTCACTTATATTCAGGTAACAATCAAGTACCTCCTGCCTTCTCTTAAGTTGTGTTTTTCTGGAGGATTTTTGTTTTTACTAGACATTACAGGACGTAGGTTTTTCTTTTTTAAGGTTTTTAAGGTTTTTTCTTTTTTCTTTTCTTTAATTTGCAACAAATCCCAAATAACCAGAATCTCTTACAATGTGCCAAGAGACGCAAATGGCAAGTCCACAGTCACTACTCCTCCCCAACAGAACCAGCCACCCCTTGAGTGATTAAGAGATTAAGAGATTCAAGCTGATATTCTCCACCTTAATGTTAAGAGAAATGGTTATGCAGCTTTAAGGTTCTCTGTAAATTCATCATACTTGGCTAGACTGTGAATGTATTTTTAATTAGGCGCTGCTATTAGAGCATTTGCTTATGTATTAGTGAATATTCTGATCAGCCAGTATGTCTCAGAAGCAGAAATGTGAGGGAATAGATTTGGTAGCAAAAACCAACCAACCAAAAGAGCAAAAAGCCAAAATCCTGTCTTGTATTTGATGTAGTTTCCATAGTGCTTTGGCCTCTTGTACGTTGTCTACTTCTTTAGCAACACTCTCTTTTTTCTCATGTAGAGTTAGGTCCTGATAAGGTTTGTGTATGTGTACTATAACTGCTTTATTGACTAACTTTAAAAACCAGGAAAATAAGAAAGAAAAGTGCCAGGCATGGTGGTTCACTCCAGTAACCCCAGTAATCCAGTAATTTCGGGAGGCCGAAACAGGAAGATTGCTTGAGGCCAGGAGTTTGCGAGCAGCCTGGGCGACATAGTGAGGCCCTATCTCTACAAAAAAAATTATTTTTTTATTTTTTTAAATTAGCTGCATGTAGTGGCGTGTGTTTGTAGTCCCAGCTACTCAGGAGGCTGAGGTGGGAGGATCAGCTGAGCCCAGGAGTTTGAGGCTGCAGTGAGCTATGAGATCACACCACTGCACTGCAGCCTGGGCGACAGAGTAAGTCCCTGTCTCTAAAAAATAAAAAAAAGAAGGAAAGAAAGGAAACCAGAGCTGCCATTTTTCTATCTAGGTGTTGTCTCTTAGAATGGCTTGGTTAATACAATCTAGATCAGGCCGTAGGAGAAAGGAAGCACAGGCTGTTAAATACTCTGTGGCCAGATTAATTTTGTAAGGGGAGGATAGTGAGCCTTCTCAGATGTCACGTTCTCTCTTGGGGTTTCAGTAATAGGCTTGACCATGAGCTCGCTCAGAGCAAAGGCAGAGGGATCTTTCACTTGCACATATTTCTGTTGTGGAACCTGGATTGTAATTCTTTCCTTCTTGGGTAACACGACGGCTGGCTTGGTTATGGCTGATGTCAGTTTTGCTTTTGTTTTGATGTACTTTCATTTGTTCAGAAGGTAAGGCATCGGATGGGAAGAGAACAAGATGGTTTAAAAGCTTCCCGTAGAGACTGAAGAAATGTATTGAGCAGTACAAATCTGTTCTTAGAAAAGTCACCACTTCTTTATGGGAAACATTATTTTAGCACCCATGGGAGCACTGGGCAGTGTCTGGGAAGGGAGCACACCATCTCTGCTGTGCTCACAATAGGAGGGCTCGGTGGAGCGTCCCTCAGCCACTCTACTGGGGCATCAGTTGGACACCAGCATGAGCCACGTCCCAGGCTGGACTTGGCCAGACAGAGTGGAGAAGAACCGCTTGCTGTTGTTGCATTTCTTCCTTCACATCCCTTACCCGACTCCGTGATCCCTTCTGCACTTGGGCATCCATGCTATTATTTATTGAGTGCTCCCACAGGAGAATCTCAAGCAACAATAATCCTGCAAAAGTAAAATTACTCCCCATTTTACAGCTGATGAAACTGAGGCTCTGAGGGTAAGAAATTTGCCCAAATGCCTCATAGCTAATCAGTGTGGAAGCCAGAATTCCCTCCCTTTGGTCTACTTGCAGGTCGTGCTCTTTCTGCTTACTGTGCTAGGCTGAGCTGGACCCAGAGAAGCACGGTAGCATTATTGCCAGCTAATGGGCGCCTGCTGATGGAAGGGTTCTGCCGTTGCCTGCCTCTTAGGGATCAGTGGATCTAGGCAAAGTCCTGTTTTCCTCCAGCCAGACCGACTGATAAACATTGGCTGTGCTCAAGCCACGGCAGGGCCGGATTCACGTCACTTTTATTTTGGTATGCAGCAGGCCGTTTGAATTCCGTGGGGCACAAAGCTAAGCACGCACGTCAGAGAAACCCATTTCAATTTATCATTTTAATTTTGCTATTAAAATTACCATCCACAATCCTTAAATGGATTCTGTAAAATGGCATCTTCTAGTCCATTATGAGAGCTAAATGTTTAATGACTTTATTAAATAACCAATGCCACCATGTGTAGGAAACTTTCTTTAGTTTTTTCACATATAAGGAGGCATTTCTCAAGAGTCCCTTGGGATGACTTAACTTAGCTCTCCCGAGCTGGCCGCCTCTTCCCCTTCCTTCCTTGCCGAGTGCCTTCTGTCCTGAATGCTGCAGCCAGGGGCTGTTGTCACAGTGGACCCTCTCCCTCCCAGGCTTCAGAAAGGAGCCTGTGAGGCAGACAGTTCATCAATTGAAAAGCAGTTTAGAATTTCAGCCTAGGAAGCAGTAGATGCTCTTTAGCAAACACAGCACGGCTCTTTGTGCATTAGCAATTTGCTGCTTTTTTATTCTGTATCTTGAATTTCTCAGAGATTGTGCTAGAAATATTTGGAGTCGAACATTATAGGATAGTAATTGTTGATTCCTGGCTAAATCACATTACCTTAGATGGGCCATCTTTGCAAATCAAGTGCATTGTATTGAAAATAAGACAAGCAATTTTGCTTGTTCATTTTTTTTCCTGTCAAATGGCGCATAGACTTAGAATTGAGGTTGCAAGGGGGTGATCAATAAATTCTCTCTAACTAGGTTTTAAAAAAAGTAAACAATCATTTTAAGTGATGTGGTTCAAAGGCAACAGAGCCACTAAATTTGCATAGACATGCATGGTATGGTCTTCCCTCAGCCTCTTCAGGGAATTGGTTCCAGGCTCCCCCTCCCCCAAAATCCAAGGATGCCCAAGTCCCACAGTTTTGGCCTTCTGTGTTCAAGGGTTCTGCATCTGATGATTCAACCAATTTCAGATTGCAAATACAGTGTTCTCAGGACTTGATCCCGAGGATATGGAGGGCCAACTGTATTTAACTTTGACAGTGGTCTCAGTTATCCTCTTAATTAAATAGTAATATGTTGCCTGTTTTGGGCAAAGTTTGAAGTAAACTTCTATTCCCATCTCCCTATATTGCAAGTATCAACGTGGTAAAAAACCCACAAGAGGTGGTGATGCATGCTGCCTTGGGGAGCTTAAAACAAGCAAACAAAGAAAACAATCAATCTCTTCTCCAGATGGGAGAAGAACTTTTTATAAAACACCCTCTGTGTCTCCCCCTTGCCCATTTCTGCTTTCTCTCCTATAAACACGTGATGGTTGTATGAAGTTTAGAAACTGTATATTTTTCATGTCAAACTTCCTCCATGGGGAAGTTGCTGATACTCATGTCTTGGGGACACATCTTGGATTAGAAGACATAGTATTAACACTTAAAATCCAAAATTTTTCTTGAGATGATGCTGATTTTTCTCCCTTGTGGAAATTATTTATCTCTCAGGCTAAGAAACAATTTGGTCTTTCTATGGCATGCAGAGGCTTTGGAAACATTTTGTATTACGGGATTTATAACAAGAATGTGATGTAATTACTTTGCTACCAAGGGAGGATCCCTTTGAGAGGAGCAACCACTTGACATGAGAGCAATTACTTGAATACTATGTGTTGTGTAGGAATTAAGTGGGAATTGGGATCCTGACTTCCACATCTGCTACAAATAAAACCTAGTGTGAGTTTGCTGGTGCAGGGCCTCAAAAGGAACCAGGCATGAGTACTGTCAGAATTGGCAGAAATGTTTCAGAACACCAAGTTGTGCTTTGAGGCTACTCATTTTCATTATTCTAACTCTTCACGCTAACGTTTTGCTTATTTTGCATTAGGAATCTGTGGAGATCAAGATGGCAGTGGATTTGCCCTGGACAGCTTTGCAGGTGCAACAGCTCTGGTGGGGGTGGGGAACTTGTCTTAGACATTCATGATGAAGGTCATGACGCTAGAATATAAAGCTCTGGGGGTTCTGTGTTATGTGCTAACTTAACAAGATCTGGGACCCTAAATCAAATAACTAATCACGAGGAGTTATATACTTTTCTGTTAAACATGGAACTTCAACATTGCTTTGAAGTTTAAGGGGAGAGGGAAGCGGGCTTGTTCCCTGTGCTTAACGCAAGAGTCTTTTGAATTGTTGGATTGCTTAGTCCTTTTTCCCTGAGTGGACACCCCAGTATAACCGCAGTTCTCTTGAATAAGGAGAGCTACGGTAGATGGATTGCATCCAGCATTCAGAGTAAGGAGGAAGTAGGGATGCACCTTTTTCTTGGCTTAAGGTAAGTTGGGGGAAGAAAGAATGCAGTTCTTCAAGTTCAGCTCTTTGAGTTCTTTTCTGGTTCTAGGAGTTTGTGAGTAGTGGTTCTCATCCAGGAGTATCACGACCACCACCTAAGGAGAGGTGACACATTTCGGTGGGGGTGAGGGGGACGACCAGGGCTGCCCCATGTCCTTTAATTGCTGTGCACAGTGTTCACACAGGGGAGGATGCTGGTGGTGTCAGAGACTTGGCCTGGGATTGACAGGTTTTCTTCCAGTTGGATTTATTGAGTCTCTCTGTCCTAAGTACAGATACCGACTGATGTGGGGGTTGCAGACATTACGAGGTAGAGGCCTTTCACATAATGGGTTTCTGGTGGACCGTTTTTCACGCAAGGAATTGCTGTTATTGGTAGGTGGTGCCTTTTATTTCCCTCATCTCCAGCAGAGATCTTATAAATTCCCCTTGCCTGAAATCAGCATGGTTGATCTCCCACCTAACCAGATTTAGAGTGCTTTGTTTTCTTTTACATACTTTCCCAGAGAACTCGGGAGTTTTAATACTTTTAAAAACAACCATAACTTTTTAAAGTAGGGGAATATTTGACTGAGCTGTTAAAACATACTGCATGTATTCCTGGTGTCTTTAGTTATGGAAGATGGTGACAGAGGGGACTCACAAAGGGTTCCCCGGGTAAATTATTTTAGAAAATGCTACAGTCATTTACTCCTTAGGGGTTCAGAGTGCACGTTAAAGAGACTTTAAATCTGAAGTCAATCTGCTTAACTCCATCCAGATCTGAGTTTCCCAAGCTGATTGGAGCACAGAACACATCTGAGATAATGCCTGGTTTGCTGGCATTAATAAACCTGGTATACTGGTATTCTCAGATACTAATTTGAAAAATGCCGATCTTTGAGATTTAGAGGCCTAATTTGTAGATAACATTCCTAATACAATGAGTTCACCTGTCCTGGCTAAGTCCTTTGGAATTTACATAAGCAATGTGAGATACGTTACTTTCCAAGACACTCAACAATTTGACTATTTGAATATTAATATTCAGTTGAATTGAAAGTTAATTTTGCATGCTAAAAGCAAACTGTCAATTTTAGCAGATCTCTCTTAGCATTCATTCTTATGTCCAAAAATGAGTTTGGGTTATTTTTCTTGAAATTATGTTAAGTAATATTCTTGAATTTTGCTGAAAATGATAAGAAACAGAAGAATTTAGGATTTGTAGCCTGTAGACAGAGACTCTCTATCCGGTGTTTATAGCCTTCACCAGGTAGCACTTGTGGACCACAAGTTCATGCACTGTGCAGACACCGTTCCAGAAACCTTCCTTAAATAGTAAGTGCTGCCATTTCAAAACAACATAGAATTAATCTTTGCATTCTGGAAATTAGAATTTTTGCACTAGGATTGAATTAAATTAATTAAACTAATGACAGCACAACACAACTGCTCTAAGCCAATGAAGTATTTGAAATTGGATACATGTTGCTGTTCGGATAGTTTTTATTTCTGGCAGAGGGTGAGGTGGTGATGTTGAAGCATGGGGTGGGCTCTACATCAACTCTCAGAAGGAAAGACCTGCAAGGTCAAATGGTAAAGTCCGTACCAGGTCCGGACAGCAGGACTGTGTGGTTCTCAGTGTGTGGAGGTGGAGAGAAGGAGCCACGGTGACTCTGGATAATGGTGACGAGATTCCCACCTTTGAGTGTCTCAGATGAACTCAGTCATGTCTACAGTCACGTCGCCGAGCTGTAAAGGGGATATTTTGGTTTGTTGGTTTTGTTTTGCTGAATATATGAGTGGAAAGAAATATGAAATTAAAAACCACCTTTATTGAAAGATCAGACAGAGGCTTTGGGGCATCCGCATTTTAAGAGAGGTAGGACTTGCTGTCACCCTCGAGGGTCTGCCACCTCTTCCCTGACAAGAACTGGGATCGAGAAGAGAGCTCTAAAGGTCAGTTTCTCAGAGATAAGTGCTGCTTTTTAGAGGTCACTAGAGTCACCCTGCCCTGGGATGCTTGCTCTTCTCAATTTCATGTGGTTAGAGAGAGCTTTTGGCTCAGGGTTTTGATAATGCCTCTGAAACTCGATCAGCAGTTCATTTTTCCTCTTGAAAAAATTTGCTTGTTAGAAGGCCATCTCATATTTTTCTTTTGTAATTGCCTTAAATGTTTTTTAAATTCCATGGAATATATACATTTGTGATTGCCCTCAGCACTGCTTACTGAACGTCTTGAGCTAATGACAAATGACATCATTACCAAGAAAGGAAATTATTGAAAATATAGAAATTTTGAAATTTTATTGACTGTATTGAAGTTTAATTGATTTTGTAGATTTTATTGTTTGTACCCCAAAGTTAAACTCTGTGAGAAGCTTCACTAAAGAAAACTTATTTTTTCTTCTAATTCTGGAAGATTGCAAAACATACACTAAAATAGGGAATAATAATAATATGAATATCCATGTACTCATCACCCACCTTTAACTTTAATCAACATTTTACCAATCCTTATTTTGTCTAATTTTAATTTTTAGATTTTATTTGCTTATTTTAAAGCAAATAGAAGATACTTTATCTGTAAATCTTCATTATATATCTCTAACCTTCGAGGACGTTATAAAATAACATAACCATATTATTATTGCCATTCTGTATAGCATTAACAGTGATTTTTTAGAATCTTAAAATCTTTTAAAAATTACCTTACCACCTATGTTTTCATGCGGTTTATTTCTGCATCTCAGAGATGGACTGCTCTTGTGGGGGAACAGTTTCGTACTGAGACACTACGTCTCTAGGCTAAACTTCTTGGAAAGCATAGCTGTTGAGGGGGAAGGAGTAGAGGGGGTTAACGAATTCATTCCTGTTCACTCTCCGAAATTAGGGCTGCTGTTCATCATCTAAAGTTCTTAAAAACCTGGACCACTGATGGAATAATCAATATTTGCATTTAGCCTCCACCTTATTTTCACCCTATTTCTAGAATTTTAAGAGACAGAGTCTGGCTCTGTCGCCCAGGCTGGAGTGCAGTGCCTTGATCATAGCTCACTGCAGCCTCCACCTTCTGCGTTCAGGTGATCCTCCTGCCTCAGCCTCCAGAGTAGCTGGGACTACAGGTTCAGGCCACCCTGCCTGGCTAATTGTTTTCCTGTTCGTAGAGACAGTATGTTGCCCACTATGTTGCCCAGGCTGGTCTCAAATGCCTGGCCTCAAGTGATCCTCCCAACTCGGCCTCCCAAAGTGCTGGGATTACAGATGTGAGCCACTGCACCCAGGCCTATTTCTAGAAATTTAAAAATACTTTGGAAAATTCTGTGTGACTGTGTTTAAATAAAAAGGGGCATGAAAAAAAAATTTTTTTTTTTTTAACCATTGTATGGATTACTGTTTGGGCTTTTTGGTTTGAATATACTGATTGGAGCTATAGTGATTGACTAGTATGAAATAAATCATCAACCATAAGGATGGGCAATTTTTTAAGCTATGTTGATGAATGGGCTCATTGATGCATACTACACAGCACTGGGCATATGTGTGTCTGTACATGTGTGTGGGTCATTCACAGATCCATTCCCACAGTACGATGACTTGTCTTTGCAACCTGAGGATCTGAACCAGCCAGAAACTCCAGGACAAAAGGCTGCATCTCTTCAGTCATTGTTTCCTCTTCCTGTGGCCAAGTCTATTAATCCAAGGCCATAGCCATTTACCCATGGTAGTGCCCTGCGTCTAGACCTGCAACCTCAGATGAATGTGTGTGATCCAATATTAGTGAGATGCGTTCCTTGTACAGAGCTGTGTCTAATTTTGTTGGATTCTGTTGTCATCTGAAATCTGGGACTCAGCTCTAATGCTGCCTTGAAACCCTCCTTAACACAAACATGAGGACAATTTTTAAAAGGTGGCCTTTGTGTAATGTTAGGGCTGGAACATACCTGGTATTCAACATATACCTTGATTACATCCATTGGACTCATAAAATGGCTGCTTAGTACTTTTCAGTTTAAAGACAGAACTTCTCCAAATATTATTTCATTTGCATCTCAAACAATCTGAAACCAGAGGTAATATTAGTCTCAATTTATAATTGGGGAAACGAGCTCAGAGGTAAAGCTCCCTGGCTAAGGGGTGCTTGGACTCAAACTAAGACCTTGTATTTGCTGTGTATTCTCTGCTGTTTCCCCCATACTTTCTATGGTTTAGAAAGGAAAAAAGAAAAGTGGACTCTCAGGCAGCTCTCCTCCATTTAGACCTTTGTATAAGCTACCTTGCCCCTTTTCTCCTACCTAGATCTAGAAAATTAGAAGGATCAGAAGTCTTGGCCATTGGCAGGTGTTCTGTTGAGTGCAGAGTATGGACAACACAGGCATAAACTCCAGGAGCTTTCATGGTAGAGAGGAAAATGGACATGGGACAAATAATTCCCACTAGGTCACAATTGTTGAGAGCAAATGGTATAACAAAAATAGCTAAAACGTACATTAATAGTTGACTTACCAAGAACTTAACGTGTGCTGAGTCCCAAATATTCTTTGAGGTAGATAAAAATGAATGCCCAACCTTATTATACAGATAACAGGGAGAGTATGAGAGTCAAAAAACGTGCCCAGAGTCATGAAAGTAACTTCCTTAAGGCGGAACAGAAGGTATATAAAACATGTTTGTGAAATGGGTACATAATGCATAATACATGTGTTAAGATATCAGGAGCCTCTAGTGGCCTGCTGTAGAACTGTGATATTCTTGGCTCTGTCTTGGTCAATATTTTTGATGAATGGCTTAGCTGAGGACATTAATATGCTAATCACATTTGGAGATGATAAGAACAGAGAAGTTAAAGCTCCAACAGTTTGGCTTTGTTGGCTTAGATGATCTTAAAAGATTTATGAACCTGGGAAAGCCAGGTTATTAACATGCTTGTAGCCTAAGAAGCTATGGGTGTTAGGGTTCAGTGTATTTTTACTTTTAAAATGATAAAGTGAGTAAAAAGAAAACCATATCTCTTCTCCCAACCCCCTTCAACGAACGATTCTTTAACAATTCTTCAGAGGTAGCCATTATTAAAGATTTGGTATATATTTATGCCAGACTTTTTTTTAAAAAAATGCTTATACAAACAAACATTGACTCTCTCTCCCTCTCCTTCCCTTTTTGTTAGTGGGTTATTTTTGTTTGGTTTGGTTTTAAACACATAAAGGAATCAAACATTCTCAGCAACTTGCTTTTTTCTGCTTAAACTGGGAACGTCTTCCCACATGAATGAGTCTAGATTTACCTTGCCAGTTTTGATGCTGTCTGTTGTATGGATGTCCCATCATTTAACTATTCCCCTCTACTGATAGACTCTTAGGATGTTTTGCTGTTATAAATTGTGTGTTGCACATCATTTTCCTCTGACTACCTCAGTATGTAATGCCATATGCATGAGAACAGCAGTGTAGCCAAAGGGTGTGCACATTTAAAATTTTTACACCTGTTTCCAGATTACTTTCCAAGGGATATTATTTACTGATTTATGCTCTGATTTTTATTTTCGTCTGTTTGACATTTTTAAAGGTTTACTTTCAAAATGCTTTCAAAATGCTTTCTATTAGAATGAATGAAAAAAAAAAACACATTGAAGAGTTTTCTTTACAAGTTTTGTCATGGGACTTAAAATTTCTTCCAGATAATCTTTTTTATTCTGATCATTTGTGCATGTGTCCTTGTTATATTGACTTTCTGGTTCCTTCCCATTTATGGCCACTTAACAGTTCTGCTTCTTGGGTGTTCCTGCTGTAGGTGGGATGAATTGTGCTGGTTGGAGCTTTCTACCCTGGGTACTACAGCAAAGCTGGGCCACTTCCACCTGAGAGTAGAGATCCAGGAGTGTCACTTCTGAACTGAAATTGGTTACTTTAGTAGGTTCATCTCTTCCACCCCCACCATACTGACAGCAGTCAAGGGCTCATCTGTTTTGTTCACTATTTAACAAATTCACCAAAGAACTTGATACTCCTATTGCTTACTCCGCAAAAAGGGTTCAAAGCAAGTTTTGAGCAGTCCTGGGGAGAAGAAAAGGGAACAGAGAAGTCTGGTAGTTTTTCTGCAATGCCCTGGCTATCACTTTGGCTATAATTAGTTATTGCTCTTACGGAAATGAGAAGAAAACACTGTTGTTGGAAGCATTTGAGATTTTTTTTTTTTTTTTAAACTTGTTTAGTTGTAATATGGTAATACTTTACGGGAATAAACTCTGGCTGACCCATTCAAAGGATATAAGCTTGAAAACATTTAGGGTTTTGATTTGTTCAAAAGAGGTGTTTATGTTTTTTGAAGCACAAATTTAGTGGGAAAATAGGTTTTCTGGTGCTTACCACGTGTAAGTGTAAGGAGCATATCTTTCAAATCTAGTTCTCATCTCAAAAGAAATAACTGTCTTCGTAAGACCAAGTTGAGGAGGAATAGATAAAGCTATGGAAGCTTAAGAGTGAAAAAGTAGAGTACAGATTTTCCTTTTTTTGTTTGGAAAACTTAAATCCCAAAACTGCTTTTCTCCCTGAATTACATGGCCCTGAAATCCCACCTGGCTCCACCATTTTCTATCCTGTGTGCCACTATGTTGTGTCCTTCAGGGTCTGTCCTGGCAGAGCTTGTCTGGATCAGTCCTGTCTTCTGTGGCCATTTGAGCTGCAGGGACAAGAGGGACTGATTGAAGGTGGTGAGCAAGATGCATGTTTATCAATAAGGAAACACATCCCAAATGTGTGAAACTATCAGGTTATAACAGCACGCATTCCCCATTTTTGTTTTTTAACAAAGTGAGTGCTTATGTTTCTATATATGTATACACATAGATGGAAAGGACTTAAATGAATGTGGGTTAGATTTCTTATGACTTGAGGTAACTTTAACCTATTGATAACTCTTAGAAGTCCCTGAATTTTTCTTTTCTTTTTTTTTTTTTTTTTGAGATAAGGTCTTACTCTGTCACCTGGTCTAGAGTGCAGTGGTGCCATCATAGCTCACTGTGGCCTTGAACTCACGGGCTCAAGTGATCCTCCTGCCTCAGCCTTTTTAGTAGCTGGGTCTACAGGCATATGCCACCACGCCCAGCTAATTATTTAGATGGTTAGGGATGGGAGAAAAAGAAAATAAAAGCATTTGATTTTGGAAGAAAAATGGTGTATTGTCTATCTACAGGAACACATGAGATTTGCAAAAGCATCTGTAAATGAAAGGACTGTAGTGGAAATATCTGCATTTGACAATCTGACTAGAAATGAAGTCCCAGTTTTCTCTGGAATGTTGGTTTGTCAGGGGCTCTGAATGCTTACCTGAGACATCACCCGTGGGGTCAAAGGTTGGGTAAAATAGACTCAAAACTCAGTTTCAGTAATTCTACTGTCATAAATTGTCCACTACCAAAGTTAATTATGCATCAAGTGCCTTTCTAAAGCAGTGACAGTTACCCTGTGGCCGCTGCAGTTGACTACCTTGCAATACTTTTTTTTTTTTTTTTTGAGACAGAGTCTCACTTTATTGCCCAGGCTAGAGTGAGTGCCGTGGCGTCAGCCTAGCTCACAGCAACCTCAAACTCCTGGGCTCAAGCAATCCTGCTGCCTCAGCCTCCCAAGTAGCTGGGACTACAGGCATGTGCCACCATGCCCGGCTAATTTTTTCTATATATATTAGTTGGCCAATTAATTTCTTTCTATTTATAGTAGAGATGGGGTCTCGCTCTTGCTCAGGCTGGTCTCGAACTCCTGAGCTCAAACGATCCGCCCACCTCGGCCTCCCAGAGAGCTAGGATTACAGGCTTGAGCCACCTCGCCCGGCCTACCTTGCAATACTTACTGTCACACTTAGAATAAAAAGAGGTCCCACAGTCAACCTCAGTTTTTAATACTCCTTCTCTATCATCTCTTTGCTCTGCACGTGATGTTTCTAAAAGAGTAGATGGAAGTTTGTGCTGGTGTCCTATAGATCCTTCATGTTTAAAGAGACTCAGTTTGGCTCCAGCTAAAGTTATCTTGGATTAAACTGTTCACAAAGAATTATAAGAATTTTTTCAAGAATTAGAGAAACCCTGTAGAACTCGAAACTCTATTGTTCCTAAACAAGAAGTACAATTAACCAAAGTTTATTACATTGAAATTGAGCTATGAGGATGGCATTTTCATGTTCCCCGTTTAGTTTGCCATAGCAAATGTGTACGTCACATTTTTTAGACTCATTGGGTTGCCTTGTAGCCCACTGTAATATATGATTCCAGCTTTCCTCTTTGGCTCTTCTTCACATTAGTAATCAAATCTTAGTCTAACCTGTGCACATAACCAATGATATTTACTTAAAAATCCTCTGACATTTTTGCTGATGGTCTTTTTGGAGACACTCTCCTCACCCCCTGCTTATGTCTTTAGGTTTCATTTAAAATTCCTATCTTTCATATTTTGGTAAGAGAAGACTTTAAGTGGAAATGTAATCTGAGTATTCTGTTTAATAAATGGACTCAGCATGGGCGTTTTGCAGCCAGCTCTTCCATCGGTAGTGTAAGTGAAGTACAGTATTATTGCAGGAGGAAGCTCATGCAGTTGAAGGACAGCCTTGCTGGGAGCAGGGGACAGCCAGGTGCAATCAATTCAGCACAACTCAAAGCTTCTGGATTGACTGTCTTGACCCACTGTCCCTTCAGGACTCTGATCTAAGTCATTGGTTTGGCTAGTGTCTTTGGTTGGCCTGTAGCAGGACGATGGCTGTCAGATGGAGTGTGAGCTTTGAGATTCCCCTGTAGCAGGCAGCCTGGTACTGTGGAATACTCTTTAAGGCATTTTACACTTGTGTGAAGTAACGGGTCCTTCGAAATGTGGTGCCAAGGCTGGATGAGGGTGGGGAAAAAAACAAAAACATGTGGTGCCTGTCTTTATATCAGGAGTCTTAAACGGTTCACAGCGTTGTGGAAAAACCCTAGAAGCAATTGGTAGTAGGACCGGTCCTTGAGCCCTGGGGACCCCCATTGCTGAGCTGGGGGACGTGTGGGAAGACACTGGCCTGCCTCGCTATAATCACTTTGAGTCCCAGTGTCCTTACCTATAACATGGAAATAACAGCAGCTGCCTAAGTGGGTTTTAGTATAAATGAGCAATGTGTGCAAACCACAAAGCGTTATCGAAATCTTTGGGTTCCTAAGAGGTATGGCGCCGTTTTTATTTGGCTTAAAACGTCAAACTTTTAGTCTCAGGATTTAAAAAATGACCAAGGGCATGACTACATGCCTGCCGTTTTTTGAAATTGATGACATCAATTGTGTAGGCCATCCTACGAGGAGGATCGTAAATGACCACTTTAGTAGTATTTTTAGGGAAAAAAACCATAACTCCAATGCGTATGTTACGTATCGCTGGGTTCTGGACACCCCGGCCTTGCACCCCAGGCCCTCTGACTCGCACCCCTTTCCTCACATAGCCCCTGCCCATGGAACTGAAGCCTCAGCTCTCCCGTTACTTCCTCAGAGAAGCCCCAGACACCCCAGCCCAGGTTTGGGCTCTGTTCATTGTCATTTGCTCTCTGTGTGCCTCCTTCATGACAGATTCCGCAGCTGCAGTTTAGTGATGATTTGTTTCAATGTCTTCCTTCTAACCCGAGGAGAAACCATTGTCACTTGGGCGTTGCAGTCAAATAGCATGATCTGCATCTAATCACAAGGAGACATTCTTCATTACTTTAAAGTAAAAAAATGTTTTTTAAAAGTCTGCCTCCCATAGTAGTTTGTAAGCTCAAAGTGTTAGGGACCACACCTGACTTATTCACTGTGATACTTGAAATAGGCCTGGAAAGGTGAGTGTGTATACCCTGCGTGGGGTACAGATATATGAATGAATGAGTGGATCACTGACTTGTGCGCACATGTGCCCAGATACAAGGCCTTTTGTTAGGAAGCTGGGTAGTGCAGATGAATCCAAGACTTAGTATCCTGGCCAGGTGCGGTGTCTCATACCTGTAATCCTAGCACTTCTAGAAGCAGGAGGAACACTTGAGGTCAGAAGTGTGAGACCAGCTAGCGCAAGAGCAAGACCCTATCTCTACTAAAAATAGAAAAATTAGCTGGCGCAGTGGTGTACGTTTATAGCCCTAGCTACTTGGGAGGCTGAAGCAGGAGGATCCTTTGAGCCCAAGAGTTTGAGGTTACAGTGAGCTAGGCTGACCCCACTGCACTCTGGCTGGTGCAACAGAGCAATAAGACTCTGTCTCAAAAAAAAAAAGTCTTAACACCTTTATTGTTATTGAACCTCTGTTTCTTTGTATTTTTCCTTTCAATGGTTTATATGTGGAAGTTACGGAAGTTGATGTATTATTTCTAACTTGGTCGTGAGAACCGAAATTAAGTTTCATTGCTTTGTTTTCCCCATAGCTCCTACAGAAGAATGGTCAGCTGTCCACCGTCAATGGCTTAACGGAGCCAGGAGAGCTCAGCCTCCAGGAGGAAGGCCTGAATGGCCAGGAGGAAGAAGCCGTTGTCCTAGACGGTAAGCCACCCTTCCAGCCTCTGGGAATGATGCCAGGTGCTGAAGGGCAAATAGCACTTGCAACAAATCTCACCAGAGAACGCACCAGAAAATATCCTGTCATACTGCCTGGTAGTGGGTGATGTTAACAGCAAAACCAATCGGTTGGTTGCAGAAGGAAGTATTTATCTGACCATTTGAGTAGACCCTATATTTAGGTCTTGAGGTTATGTTTCCTTTTTCTTAGACATCCTTATCTGGAACTTAATAATAATATGAAAATTATTATTGCTTTGTCCCAACTACTTGTCTGGTGTTGAATGTGAATTCTTTTTGGAAATACTGAAGTCATAGTTGCTTTAAAAGAGTATCTCTCTTCCGGTGTGGACTTTCTGATAAAAAAAAAAAAAAATTATCTCTCACTCTGGAGAAAAGCCTGCTCGACTTGAACAAATTTTTCTGATAGGTGTATTGCAAGGTGTACACCTCCCTCTGTCTAAACTATGATTGTTGCATTTTTATAGCTCTTGAGCCCAGAGCTCCCATAGGAGTGGTTATTGGAGAGTGACTCTCACTACAGTATCGGTATTTGATTTTAGCCTCTATGGGTTGGGGAACCGGACTTTGGGGTCAGAATCTAAGCATGACCACTAAGTCTCTTGTGAGAAGTGAAAGGCTACATGTTGAAGAAGAATCTTTTGCTATGAGTTTTTGTTTCATTATTCCCCATGTAATCATAAATGAATGGATAATTAATACCCACTATCAAAGATATATAAAATATGATGTGACATACAGTAATTGGCCTATCCTGTGCGGTATGAATAAGGGAGACAAATGCAGGGGAAAGTTCTGTGACAGGAGATTGGACTGCCTGGGTTAGATGAGATTCTTTCAACATGTGGAACCTGTTTCTCTTCTTGTTCCATGCCCCCACAGAGCTGCTTCAAGCAGGGAGCTGCTTTTGAAGTTGGTGGGGATACTGATCTGTATATAGCACCACAGGCACAATAAAAGTTAGAAATATACACAGTCTCGAAGACAGAGTATTTGCATGACCTAATGTGAGAGTTTCAAATAATTTCCACCAAAATAATTGGCATGGATCCAGCGCAAATTCCCAAGTCCAGTGCTTTGTCCTTTTGTTAACTTTTGAATCAAATCAAGTAACAGCAATTTGTGAGCTTACTATAGCTGTCAGTAAAGTTAAGACAAGGCAACTTGGCAATTACCTAATGAATTTTGCAAGAGATGAGAGCTGTTCAGAGTTCAGGTGAAGTAATGACTTGAGGTCGGAGGAGTGGGTGGGGTAAAATAGGTGGTTTGGGGGAGGTTGGATTCAGATATGACTAAATTCAACTAGCAAAAGTGAGGAGAATATGTAACTGCCAACATTTCATGTGCTTTTGCTATGGGGCTTGGAACTGTGCCTTTTGTGCCTTGTCACCTTTCATAGTTACAGCAACCAGTGAGGTAGGTAATATTGTTCCCAAGATTCAAATCTAGATCAGCAGATTCCAAAGCATGACTTCTTAACCACTGTGCTGTTACTGCACAGGGCATGTCCAGCGGCTGGTTCGTTGGAGCAGTGTAGTCCCAGCGAAGAGTTTTTACTGAAGGGTATAGAATGAAAGCCCAGTAAGGCAAACTGGAGATGGATAATAGGTCTATGAAAACAGAGTGTAGTCTAGAAAGTATTTAGTGGACAATGTAAGATCCCTGAAATATGCCACCATGGGAGAGCCAGGGCTGGGGTGGGGCTTCTTACTTGACTTAGCTGATATGTAGGATGGATAAGAGGAGGGAGGGATGGGGCAGGGACACATGTTAACAGATGCCTAAACTTCCATATAATCCCAAATAGCATGCAAGTCTCTTTTAATCTAGAAGCATGTTTACTGGAGGTCTATCTTTCGTTAGTCCAGATGTGATTTCTTTTACATTTCAGCCACGTGGGTAAGTAAGCACTGATTTTCATGGAAAGCAATCCTGTCCCCATCCTGTGTCTATTCTGTTGTGCCCAGGCTTCTGACCTTGGCCTTGGGGGTCTGAGCAAATACCAGATGCCTCTGCAGGAAGAGTGGTAATTAATATACTTTGTCCTTGAAAAGATTCTGAAAGGCATTGTCCTCTAGAAAAGGAGGAACTGGATTTTTCTCCTGTGTGGCCCTTGGCTTATTAGGGTCTTTAAGGCAACTTGGTCAAACTTGTTTTGTTTTTTTCTTTCTCTATTTAGTCTGCCTGGCAGACAATAATTAATAGCCTGGCAATGTAAATACAGATGGAATCTTCATATTAAATTGTTAAACAGTATTTTTTCATGCTTTGCTTTTGACAGCAGTGATAGCTTATTTTATGGTTTTTATGGTTTTATTTGTTTTTATGGATTTTATTGTTATTCCCAGAAATCAGAATTCTACGTGAAAATTTACTGTAATATAAGTACAGGCAGAATTGGGTATGTAAACACTTAACTGTAGGATTTGGGTAATCTTGGTTTATGTATTTATTTATTTAATTTATTTTTATTTATTTAAAGGGGTCTGGGCGGGATGGGGCAGGGGTAGTTGGCCGCCTGGGAGGCTGGGCTGAGTGCTTGGGGTCAATTTCAGATTTAAACTTTTGCAAATTAGAACAACTTTGAGATATAAAAATGAAATTCAATCTTAGTATCTGATTTTTAACCCCCACACAGTTGAGGAAAATTAATTACTAAATCAAAAAACTTAACACCTTATTTATTTTGATAATAGCACATTTGGTTGTGACATAAAGTGGCTACAGAACTCATTGCCATATACAAGGAATCAGGCGATTGTCTCAGGTGAGGTCTCACTATATTTGAATTTGTCATTTCCAGGGCAGTTATTTCTGTTTACTTTTGAGATGTGCCTTTCTGCAGAATATATACAGCGAACATGTATATTTGAAAGCATGTGAAAACCATGTTTTTTATATCCTTCACAGATCACATTTGTGTGTGTGAGCAAACAACTGTGGTCTTCTCTTTGGTTTTTAGTTTTTGTTCACATCCACTTTAGGCCATTCGCACACCCAGAGTTGAGGACATTCACACCTGCAGCGGTGGAGCAGCAAGCAGTGGGGTGTTCTGCCTCTGGCGTTGGCCACTGTGGGGCAACTGCTTTAAAAATCAGCCAGTTGACCAGATGAACCAGGCCTTGTTACCCTAATTAGGGCAGGTTAAAGACACCGCTCCTGGTAAAACCATTACTGTGTGTTATACTCCTTCAATCCTGGAGAATACTCTCTCACCCTCAAGGAAAATAAAAAACCAAAAACCCCCAAATATTATTGCTTACAGCAGAAGTCTTTTGTCTTTCAGAGCAGTGGTCCCCAACCCTCTGATATTAGGGACCTGTTTCATGGAAGACAGTTTTTCCATGGACCCAGGGTCGGATGGGGAATGGTTTCAGGATGATTCAAATGCATTACATTTATTGTGCACTTTTTTCTATTATTATTACATTGTCACTTGCCACTCACTGATGGGGTTTTGCTATGAGTCTGCAAGCAACTGATGTATTATGGTCTCTGTGCAGTCAAACCTCTCTGCTAAAGATAACCTGTATTTGCAGCTGCTCCCCAGCGCTAGCATCACCGCCTCAGCTCCACCTCGGATCATCAGGCCTTAGATTCTCATAAGGAGCACCCAACCTAGATTCCTGGCATGCGCAGTTTACAGTAGGGTTCTCGTTCCTGTGAGAATCTAATGCCAGCGCTGATCTGACAGGAGGCAGAGCCCAGATGTGAGCGATGGGGAGTGGCCCTAAATACAGATGAAGCTTCCTTCTCTCACCCTCTGCTCACCTCCTGCTGTATGGCCCCGTTTCTAACAGGCCAGGGACTGCAGTTTTACAGGTGTATTTTTTATACTTTACAGGATTCCACTTTTCTGCATCTGGATATTTTTCTCCAGATATAGTAACAAATGTGACACTATGGAGAATTTCCTATGGAGAATTTTCTCATTGTGCTTAACGTCACTGTCTCTGCTTCTATTAAATTTGCCGTTTGAACCCGCCAGCTCCTGGTGTATGGATCCTTTGGGATATGGAAGGGTCAGAGGTTACTGCCAAATGATCACAGCCCTCCCTGTGGATTTCATTACCTTACAGAAAATCCGTTCTGGAGTTAGAAGTGGTTCTTCCTCACTTTGAGCATTTAATAACTTTATCTCAATAGTGGGTACCCTAAAACTTGCTCCAGGTCTGTATAAAAATGTGTCCCACCCCAATACCTATTTTTCACCAAGAGGCTGATTTCTCTACACAGAAGAAATGTTTTTATGATTTGATTCTTTTTCTATTTCAATTTCTAACATAATTGGAATCTTGTTAGTATTTTCTTGAAGATATGCCTGTTGCCTACCTCACTACCCTCCATTTCTCCTTAATTTTTCTCCCCATCAGCTGTGTTAATATCTGGCACTCGATGTCTGTCTCTTATCCCATCTCTGCCAAAATACAGGAATCATGAGGCAGAGATTTCCCGGTGGGGGGCAGTGGGGGTAGGGGTGGAGGGTGGTACGTGGGGAGGAGGAGTTCTATTGTGTTCAGTGCTGAATCCTCTGAGCCCGGAAGACCATAAGTGCTTAACAAATCTTTGAATAAATGAATAAACAGTTTTAAGTGAGAGTTCACAATATTACATTTTTAATTACATGGGTGTGGAGGATATGTTAGTTTTCGACTTTATATCAACTCATTTCCTGCGTGGTTAAATACCGCAGCTTTATAGATTTTTATCCAAGGCTGCCTTTCCTTTGCTGCACCAGCACTAACAAAGCCAGATCCTTTTCAGACTGCACCATGCTGGGTTCTCACAGGTGCTTACTATTGGCTGTCCAGGTGTTGCCTGGAAACATGAAATCAGACCCTGACCTGCCTGTGATTAAACGAGGGTTTCTAGTAATGCCATCAAATATGAGCTATCAGCAGATAAAGAGAGGGGCCCCTTCACATGCACTTTGGTATTTCAAATACAATATCATTGCATGACATTTTCTCAAGCTGTATCCTGTTTTGTCATGTTTTGAAAACTGGAGGGAACACACAGAAAACAGGCCTTGAACTTAGGTGAAAGTACTATGGTATGCAATTTCTGGGAACTGGTTTTAATTCATTCCCCTGCTCCGCAGCAATATGTTTAGTGTGGCTGCTCTGAAATTACTCATGTCATTGACAAATTTCTGGTACACATATTCTACTGCTTTCATCCTTAAGCACAGATTTATTTTTTACTAATCAGCAGCCAAAGATGCTTTCCTCTGAACTGTATTCAAGTCTGACAGTGCAGTGAACTTTTGTTTTTCCTTCTAACTTAAAAAAAAAAAAAAAATAGGGTGGGTGGAGGGTGAGAAAACAGGAGAGAAAGATTCCTATTCATCTTCCCTCTCCTTTGCAAATCACTAACACACAACTAAGATCGTTTTAATCACTATTTTTCTGTATGACTTTGATTTGAATGCATCTTTTTATCTCAGTGCAAGTCAATTTTCATCTGTAAAATGAGCATCCCCCCCACGTCTGAAATTCTTTGACTAATAGCAACATTAGTAGTTATATGGGCGCTCAAAACCAAGCAGTGGATTAGCTGTTGAAGGCATCCAAGCAACCTTGGGCAGGCAGGAACCTACTTGGTAGTTTTATTATGTCTTTTTGTAAAAATACTTTCATAGTTTTTCTTTTAATCTGATCTTAACCATTTTCTAGGTGTGAAGTTTTACTTTAATTGAACAAAAAGTTCAAGGGAGGAATTTTATTCAAGAATATCTCAGTACAGGCCAGGCATGGTGGCTCACGCCTGTAATCCTAGCACTCTGGGAGGCCGAGGCAGAAGGATCACTCAAGGTCAAGAGTTTGAGACCAGCCTGAGCAAGAGCGAGACCCCGTCTCTACTAAAAATAGAAAGAAATTAATTGGCCAGCTAGAAATATATAAAAAAAATTAGCTGGGCATGGTGGTGCATGGCATGTAGTCTCAGTTATGTGGGAGGCTGAGGCAGGAGGATTGCTTGAGCCCAGGAGTTTGAGGTTGCTGTGAGCTAGGCTGACGCCACGGCACTCTAGCTTGGGCAACAGAGCCAGACTGTCTCCAAAAAAAAAAAAAAAGAATATCTCAATACATAAATTAGCTGTGAAAGAATAAGGCAGATAGCTTAATAAATGTGGCCACCAGGTATCTTATGTCTCTCCTGTATATATTCTGCTGAGTTACTGGAAGGTTGGGACTATGTAATACGGATTGGCTATAGCCCAGGATGAGTGAAAGATATTGGTAAATGCCGTAGGTACTTGCCCTATAGACTGTCAGTCACTGTTAGAGATCTTGTCTCCACATCTCTACATTTGAGGGTTTTCAAGTCTACCCTCAAACAGGGTCGATGTTCTGGTCCACTGAGGAGGAGCACAGACAGGTTTATCCACATGACACCCCAAGATTTAGGTCCTTGCCCTTGAAGGGACTGAGGTGGTCCCTGAGGAATGATTCTTTAATTGTGACTAAGCCACTAATGGACACATGCAGTCATTTTAGCCACTTTCATGGTCCATTCGGAATGCTATAACAAAGTACTGTAGACTGGGTAATTTATAAACAAAAATTTATTTCTCACCGTTGTGGAGCCTGGGAAGTCCAAGATCAAGGTGTTGGTAAGTTTGGCCTGAGGCCTCTGTCCTTGGCTGGCGGATGGCTGCGTTGTCTGGGTGTCCTCATATGGTCTTTCCTCTGTGTGTGCATCTCTGTTGTCTGGGTGTCCAAATTTCCTCTTCTCATTAGGGCTTTCTCCAATGGCCTCATTTTATTTTATTTATTTATTTATTTTTGAGACAGAGTCTCGCTTTGTTGCCCAGGCCGGAGTGAGTGCCGTGGCGTCAGCCTAGCTCACAGCAACCTCAAACTCCTGGGCTCAAGCAATCCTGCTGCCTCAGCCTCTTGAGTAGCTGGGACTACAGGCATGCGCCACCATGCCCGGCTAATTTTTTTTATATATTGGTCAATTAATTTCTTTCTATTTCTAGTAGAACCGGGGTCTCGCTCTTGCTCAGGCTGGTCTTGAACTCTTGACCTTGAGCGATCCTCCCGCCTCGGCCTCCCAGAGTGCTAAGATTACAGGCGTGAGCCACCGCACCTGGCCTAATGGTCTCATTTTAATGTAAACACCTCTTCAAAGGCCCTGTCTCCTAAGTGCCTTCATTCTGAGGTACTGGGGTTTAGGCCTTCAGCATATGAATTTGGGGGGATGCAGTTGTGCCCATAACACCACCTCCATGACTGACCAGCTGGAAAGTCCAGATCTGGGACTGACAAGCCTCAGTAGAAGGGAACCTTGAGGCTGTCTGAACCAGGCACCTGCCCCCATGCAAGGGGGGCTTCTGTTGAGACACTTCAAGGTTTGGGGAGTTTTCTCCATAAAAGGAAGCCATTTATTCCAGGGGAGCTAAAATATGCCTCCCTCCAACTGCTCTCCTGTGTTCTCAGTGCAGCCTTCTGGAACGACACAGAATAAACTCACCTCCTTTTCCCACAGGGCAGCCCTATAAGTATTTGAAAACATTTATCATGTCTTTCCTTTAATCTTTCCTTCTCTAGGCAAAACATCTCCAGAGAAAATAACCTGTCTCACATTAAAAGAAAAACTCTAGGGCTTATATATATTCAGATAGGAATGTGCTCGCTGGAACCTTGCCAAACACAACTGGGTTTGAATTTCAATATTCCCAATTTTTAAGTTTATTTCTCAAACTCGTTAAAACATGAGAACGACTTAGTTTGCTTTAAGCCAAGTACTATGTACTGAAAGAATTGACTGGAGGAGAGGAATAATTTTTTTTTTTTTTTTTAACAATAGGGTCTCGCTCTGTTGTCCAGGCTAGAGTGCAGTGGGGCCATCATAGCCCACTGTAGTCTCAAACTCCTGGGCTTAAGAGATCCTCCCACCTCATGAGTAGCTGGGTCTATAGGCACTTGCCACCAGGCGCCACTAATATTTTAAAAATTTTCTGAGAAATGAGGTCTTGCTATGTTACTCAGGCTAGTCTTGAACTCCTGGTCCTAATCAGTCTTCCCTCTTTGGCCTCCCAAAGTGCTGGGATTGTAGGCGTGAGCTACTGCACCTGGCCAAGATGAATAATTGATACTGAAGTATGTGGCTGATTGTGTAAAGGAGTCCCCTTTATAAATTGAAGATTTACTAATGAGCTAATGCCAAATAGAGTGAAGAAAATATCAATTTATGTATATATGTGTATACTATATATATATATATACTAGGAAGTACCCTTTTGGTACTTTACTCAACACAGTCGTTAGCACACAGCTTTACACATGCAGTATATAGAGATTAAAGAGAATTCCCACTTTCCAAATAATTTTTAGTTGTAAATAAAGTAAAAGATTTATAATCTCCATCCGAATAGTCTCATAGCAGAGCCAGGGTTTGCTCCTAAGCAGCCTCCTGTAGACCCTTGGCAATAAACGTCAAGCTCTGTGGCCTCACGTGTAAACTCAGTGTTACACACTGAACGTTTGTGTCCCCGGCAAATTCATATGTGGAAATTCTCACCCGTAAAGTGATGGTATTTGGAGGTAGAGCCTTTGGGAAGTAATTAGCTTATGAATGGGGTGGAGGACCCCCACCAGAACCCAAGCGTGCTAGCCTCCTGATCTCAGACTTCCAGCCTCCAGAACTGTGAGAAATAAATGTTAGTTGCTTGTGAGCCACCCAGTCATGGTATTTTATAGCAGCCCGAATGGAGTAAGACAATGAGCTTTTTACAAAAGTGGAATATTTTCCTCACACTTGTCAAAATCTTGGCCCTACGTATTCCCCTAGTGGAGTTAATTTCAGCTCAATATGTTCAAACACATTAGGATTCCACCAGTGTCATTTTGATAGATGTATTGCCAGTGGAATCTGATGCTCTTCTGATTTTTAGTCCCTTGTGAATCTCACAAGGGAACAAGTCCTTTCGGTTTTCAGTCTTATATAGATTTTACAAGGAGGAATATCTATGTGGAATCTGTTTCCATTCAACATGCTGCGGTTCTCATGAGCTCTTTCTAGAAACTCATGTACTTCATTGCTGTGAAATTATTTTTTTTCATTTCCCCTTTTCTTTGTTCTCTTTTTTGGGATTACAGTCAGCTCTCGGTATCTGTAGGTTCTGTATCTGTGGATTCAACCAACCTTGGATTGAACATACAGGTTAAACGTCCCTAATGAAAAATCCGAAATCTAAAATGCCCCCAAATCTAAAAATTTTTGAGTGTCAACAGGATGTTTAAAGGAAGTACTTGGATGCTCAATCGGTAAGCATAATGTAAATATTTCAAAATCTGAAAAAATTCGAAATTGAAACACTTCGGGTCATTTAGGACTGGGGATACTCAACTTGTAATTGAAAAAAAAATTTCACAAAATTCCAAAAGGCAAAACTTGGCATTTGCCTCACTCCAAGTACTGTGCTGAATCCATGCAAATGATGAAATGTGTAGGCATGTTAAATTAAGTTGATTACTTCCAGCACAACAAGATATCTCTCTTATTAGGATGCATTCCTGAGAAACTGATGATAAAGGGCATTCTTGCTTTTTACAGACTAAAAGCTCTTTTTTTGCACCTCCCCAACGATGAGCCAAATTTTACCCTGTTTAGGGCAATATCACCCTCACTGAGAATGCATGCTTTAAGGTAAGCATAATAGCTAATATTCTCCTTCTCGAATATACTCAGTGGTGCTAGTGTTAACCTTTATTTGCATCTCAGAATAACACTAGTAACTCCCACTAGTTGAAATCCTGAGGCTTACATACTGTGCCTTGGTCAAACAGCTAACAGAAGAGCCAGATCGAGAAGCTAGCTTTTCAAACTTTGGAATCTTTTTTTTTAACTATACCAGAGACAAGAGGTGCATAGAATCTTAAGATGAATAGTGGATTTGAACCACATGGCACTCAGGAAAGAATTTGATTCCTCTTCCTATCAACCTGAATACATTTGTTAGTAGGGAAAGTTTTTTTCTCATTTCATTGTATTTAAAGGATCACAGTTTAATCTGTTTTCAGTTTGCTAATTGAGAGTTTAAGATCATGATTTTTTTTAAGACCTCTTGCATTTTTGCTAGAAAATCAAAGGTATTGCTCTAAGCTTCGCCCCTTGAGTTCAGGACTTCCTAGGCAGTGCTGGAATGTTGTGGACAGCCCATGGCTGTGTGGCCAATGTGCTTGACTTGCAGACACTAAAGTAACTGAGGTTTGTTGTAGATTTGCACAATGTAGAAAAATATTGAGACAGAGGTTGCCCATAATTCCGCCATAGCTGATCTTTGTTATTTTTCTTTCTGGGCTCTTTACATGTTGTTTTTGCCACATACTCCATTGAAAATGTAGATATACTATATCCATACTACTTGGGGACACTTAGGTTCCTTAAATGTTATACATTTCAAGCAGTAAACTTGTATCTCATACATGAATCTGTACTTCTCTTTTGTTATGTTTCATAGAAATAGAATTGGCAAGTCAAAGAAATAAATATATGTGCACTCAATAAGGGGAGAAATAATATTTATTTTATATCACTTTTATTGTTTGAATTAAGTTTTTAATGTTTATTTTCCCCTTGCTTTTTAAGTGGTTTTTAAATCCCCTCTTGGCATTTCTATTGTATCACAAGAGATCCTTTGAGGAACTATTCATTGGATTATTTGTCTTGGATTTTGAATCGAAATAACCATATCTATACAAACATGTCCAATTCAACTGGACCATGAAATTCAATTAGCTGGTATTTATCTGTGTTCATAGCATGGGGCAGAGACCTGAAAGTAAGCTGAGCCCAGGAGAGCCTGCCCGTCTTATATCTTACTTGTTTATGTCATTTAAATTCGGGGTCTCCTGTTTTATAGTTATCCAGTTTGATGGAGGTTTTTTTTGGTTAAGGATGTCAAAGCAGGCAGGTTTTTTTTTTTTTTTTTTTT
>VSMD01102661.1:0-99282 GCA_008750895.1 Mirza zaza | reverse complement strand
TCACTTTTCTGTCCCTTCACAAGTGAGGCGTAAGCCTGTAGTGTTTATAGTTCTCCCAGCAATGGCGACCTTACACGGTGCCCTGGAGATTTCAAATTACTTTCCGCTCCTGCCTCCTCTCCAGCCTGCCTGCCCGTCCGTGTTACCTCTTCACGCTGTCTTCAGGCACTTCTCTGCTTGCGTGGGCGGGAGGTCGGTGAGGGAGAAGCTGTTGTCCTGTAGGAAGGAGCGCACAGCCGTGTGGCTGCCGCTAAGCGCGGCCAGCTTAGACTCCAATCCGCGCAGTACCACTCGGATTCTCGGAACTTCACAGTAAATCCACTGAGTCACTTTCTTCCTTTTCCCGGCACTGCTGCCCCTCGAAGCTTCCCTGTAGTTCCGTGAAGATGATCCTGTAGGAGAACTACCCGCTCGAGTGATTCAGGCCGCCTTCTTCACCTCCCACTCCAAGAGCAAAGAGCAAGGAGGTCATCCCTAGTCCGCCATTTTTGACAATCCCCTCTTTTGTCCATTTTTTAATGGGGTTATTTGATGTTTGTTTTGCTGATTTGCTTGAGTTCTTTGTAGATTCTAGTTATAAGCCCTTTATCAGATGTGTAGCATGCAAATATTTTCTCACATTCTGTAGGTTGTCTATTCACTCTATCGATGTTTCCTTGGCTGTGCAGAAGCCTTTTAATTTAATTGGGTCCCATTTATTTATTTTTGTTGTTGATGCAATTGCCTTTGGGCTCTTCTTCATAAATTATTTGCCTAGGCTGATATCTATAAGAGTTTTTCAACCTCTTCTTCTAGAATTCTTATAGTTTCATACCTTAGGTTTAAATCTATTATCCATTGTGAATTAGTTTTTGTGAGCAGTAAGAGGTACAGATCCTGTTTCAGTCTTCTACATGTGGCTATACAATTTTCCCAGCACCATTTATTGCATAGGGATTCTTTTCCCCATTGTATGTTTTTATCTGTTTTGTCAAAGATCAGATGATATATGAGGATGGTTTTATATCTGGATTCTCTGTTCTGATGCATTGTTCTATGTTTCTGTTCTTGTGCCAATATCTGTTTTGGTTCCTATAGTCTTGTAGTATATCTTGAAGTCTGATAAAGTGATGCCTCCCAATTTGTTCTTTTTGCTTAAAGTTGCTTTGGCTAATTGGGGTCTTTTCTGGTTCCATATGAAGCATAGAATTATTTTTTATAGATCTGCAAAAATATGATGTTGGTAGTTTAATGGGGATTGCATTGAGTCTGTAAATCACTTTGGGTAGTATAGACATTTTAACAATGTTGATTCTGCCAACCCATGAGCATGATATGTTTTTCCATTTTTTTATATCCTCTGTGATTTCTTTCCTCAGTGTTTCATAGTTCTCCCTGTAGAAGTCTTTCCCCTCCCTAGTTAAATATATTCCTAGGTATTTTATTTTCTTTGTTGCTATTGTGAAAGGTATTGAGTCTTTGATTTGGTTCTCAACTGTTGTTGGTGTATAGAAATGCTACTGATATGTGTTCATTGATTTTGTAACTTGAGACTTTGTTGAATTTATTTATCAATTCCAGGTATATGTATACCGTGGAGTATTACTCAGCTATAAATAAAATGTGAACTAATACCTTTTGTAACAACCTGGATGGAACTGGAGACCATCCTCTAAGTGAAGTATCGCAAGAATGGACAAACACCACATGTACTCTCTATGAAATTAGATCTAAATGATCAACACTCATGTGCACATATGGTAGTAAAATTCAACAGAAATCAAGCAGGTGGAAGGGGTTGGGGGATGAATTGATTCACACCTAATAGGTACAATGAACACTATCTGGGTGATGGATATACTTATTACTTTGACTCCAAGTGTACAGAAGTAATTCATGTAACCAAAATATTTATACCCCCACAGTATTCTGAAATTAAAAAAACCCCACAATTTCTGACCCTTGCCTAACCAAACCTATTAAATAAGAATCTGAAGGCAAAAGTTAGGAAGAAAGAAGAGAGGGCTGAATAAAAATATGCATTTTCAGAAAGCTTCTCTGGTGGTTCATATTCACCCTAAAGTTTAAAAATAATTTTATATCTAGTCCAAAGTAAAGTAGATAGAAATATTTTGATGAGGGTATGGGGAGAGAATCACATGAACTATTCATATTTATTTGCATCCTGTTCTCTAAAGGTTCTCCTTTTCCAATTTGCATTATTATAAGATTTGCATACTATTTCACTACATGAATATACATTTGTTTCTTTGAGTACATGAATATAATTCATAAATATACATTTATTCATGTGTTTATTATTTCATTCAACAAGTATTTATTGAGCTCTCACTATACCCCAGGCATTGTTCTAGGCCTTTGAGCTACAGTGTTGAATAAGACAAAGTATTCGTCCTCACAGAGCTTATATTTTCTTCATAAAAGATGAGGGAGTGACAGGGATAGGTATATTGGTGATGCATGCCCCCCCACATTTTTTTAACTTAGAGTAAGTAATATTAAAAAGTTTAGAAACCATCCATTTAGGCTTTTCTAATTCTCACAAGTGAGCTCATCCTATTCTATACAAAATCAGCCTATGTCTTGGCAGTCACACTGGCCACCCCCTTGTCCCCAAGAACCTTACTGGTTCCAAGAGAGATGCTGCATTTCCACATTCTGGTCCCTGCTTCATCTTGCTATTAGTACTCAGGAACTCTCCTGTGGCTCCATTTTCCTTTCTTAGAAAAACAGACAGTGAGGAGTCCCTGCTGCTCTGCTGCTGTGACAATAAATGAGTGTGTGTTTTTCAGTGCCATCTCCTTCTATGGAAGGAGGTGAAAAAATGCAAAGTGATTTCCTCCCCCAACACACATACTTTTTTTTAATCAAAAACGCTATTTTACACTCATCTGGTCCCCTCTTCCCGACAAGAAGAATTTATTATTAGATCAGCAACTCCCTCAAATACTGAATAAAAGAATAAAGGAGAATTGCTTGTGCTGCATGGTGTATTGGAGGCCTCTCAGCATAATGTGTGAGCTCTAGCATGTCACCATATTTTACAGTAACTCTGATGTTTCCAGCCGGTGCATTTGAGTCAGGCAAACAGAACTCATATTTCAACCCAAACTCAATTTGCATAGCACAGATGATAACATCACATCTTTCAAAGCTGCCCATCCTCTTGGGATCCCTCCCATTCAGTTCAAATAATCCTGTTCCCCATACAAAAAGATGTTCTTCAATTAGTGTAAACAGGTCCTAAAGCCCATCGGAATTGTTGACTATTGTAGGCTCGGTAGGAAGAGTGATGTCACACCCAAAAACAGACAAAGCAGATAGGCCAGTATTGTCACCTATTCACCGCTTGGGCAACAAAGACATTTCCCATGTAGGGAGAGTACAGATGGTTCAACAATTTGGCTTGGAAATATTAATAGTATATCCTGCTGCTTAGAAATGATGTTGGGGCAGGGAAGCTGTGGCTCTAGGGTAAGAAGCAAAAAAAAAAAAAAGAGAGAGAAAGATTATTTATTTGCTAAGAGCCAGATCACTGGGGGAAAATCATCCATTTGTTCATGAAACCACCATTTATTGAGCATCTACTATGTACCAAGCACTGGACCTGAAGCAATGACCAACAAAGATCCAGCTCCCTATCTCACAGTGTTTGTAGACTGTAGCATACACAGATATTTAAACCAGTGATTCTAGCAGAAAATATGACAAGTGCTGTAGGAGAAAATGCATGGTGCACTGAGGAGATAGCTATTATTCCTTGATTTTCTATTATTTTCTTATTTTAATTTCATTGATTTCTGCTTTTATTACTATTATTTTCTTCTTTTTGCTTGCTTTGTGTTTATTTTGCCCTTTATTTTTTGAGGTTGGAATCGAGATTATTGATTTTTTCCCTCATATCTAATGTAAGCATTTAATACTATTGATTTCCCTCTCAGTATGTTTTAGCTGCATCCTACATATATTGATATGTTGTGCTTTCATTTCCATTCAGTCCTATGATTTTTTTTTAATTTATGGTGAGACTTCCTCTTTGGTCCATTGATTATTTAGATGAATGTTATTTAATTTCTATATGTCTAGAAATTTTTCTGTTGCTCTTCTCCTGCCGATTTCTGATTATATACCATGACAGTAAGAGAACATACTTTGTGTGACTTAAATTCTTTTAAATTTTCTGAGATTTGCTTATGACTCAGGTATGTCTTCTTGATGACTGCTCAATAGTCACTTGAAAAAATGTGTATCTTGCTGTTAGGTGAAGTGCTCTATATATGTCAGTTAGATCCTGCTGGTTGAGTATGTTGTTCATATCTTCTATATCCTTGCTTATTTTCAAGCTAGTAGTTCTATTAGTTGCTAAGAAAGGGGTGATGGAGTCCACAACTATAATTGTAAATTTACTTTGGGGCTCTGCTTTTAATGTGTACATGTTTAGGATCATTATGTATTTCCAGTACACTGACACTTTTATTATTATTTAATATTCTTGGTCTCTAGTACTTTTTTCTCTGAAATCTACTTTCTCAGATGTTAATATAGCCACTTCTTTAAACAATTAATGTTTGCATAGTATATATATTTCTATTCTTTTACTTTCAAGCTACTATGTTATTCAATTTGGAGTGAGTTTCAGTAAGTTAACAGCATATACATGGGTGTTTTTTAGTTTAATCTATTTTGTCAATTTGTCTTTTGATTGGTGTATTAGATCATTTATATTTTAAGGTAATCATTGATATGTTAGTGCTTAAGTCTGCCATTTTATTGTTTGTTTTCTATTTGTTTCCACTGTTTCTTTTCTTATCTTCTTGAAAGCTACTTGACATGTTTTAGGATTCCATCTTGATTTATTTATAGTGGTTTTAAGTATATCTCTTTGTATAGCTTTCATAGTGTTTGCTCTGGGTATTACAATATATGCATATGACTTATCATAGCCAGTTGGGATCATCATTGCACAACTGTGGAATGTGAAAAGCTCATTGCCATTTAGAACCTTTTCTTTCCTCACTTTTGAATATCATTGTCTCAATATCAGAAGATATTCTAACTTTTGTTTCAATCATCAAATATGATTTATAAAACTCACAAAGAAAAGGACAATTTGTTACACGTATCTCTTTCTGACCTTGTTTTGTTCTTTCTTCCTTCCTGATACTCCAATATTTCCTTTTGTCTTTTCCTTTCTATTTGATGATCCACCTTTAAGTGTTCATATGCTAGCAACAAATTCTTTTCATTTTCTTTTAAAATTTTTCATTTTTTACAATTTTAGAATGTTTTTTATTTCCCCTTAATTCATGGAAGTTGATTTCACTGGACATATAATTAACTATTCCCCCTGACTTGTATGATTTCACATGAAAAATCCTCTCTCATTTGGATTGATATTCCACTACAGGTAAAGTGTCATTTCTCTCAAGCTGTTTTCAAGACTTTTCTCTTTCTCTTTAGTTTTTAAAATTTTTAATTAAGGCATATTTTAGTGTGGATTTCTTAGGGTGAGCTCAGATTCTTGAATTTGTAGTTTTCTGTCTTTCACCAAATTTACAAAGTTTTCAGCCATTATTTCTTCAAATACTCTTTTAGCCCCATTCTCTTTTGTCTTTGATTCTACAACTCTGATCATATGAATGTTGGACCTTTGCTATTTGTCCTGCAGATTAATTCTCATTTTTTTTTTCAGTTGATTTTTTTTCTCTGCTGTTCAGACTGGGTGAATTCTATTTTTCTGAACTTAAGTTTATTGATTTTGTATTCTGTCATCTCCATTTTATTATTGAACTCGTGAGTTTTTCAAAATTTCTGTTATTGCATTTTTCTGTTCTATAATTCCATTTGGTTCTCTTTTTTTTATAACCTTTTTGGCTAAGATTTTCTAATTTTAAAATTTGCCTATAGATAATTTATAATTAGTTCTTGAAGTATTTTTGTGACAACTGCTTTAAAATATTTGTCAGAAAAGTTCAATACCTGATTCATATCAGTGTTTGCATCCATTGATTGTCTCTTCTCATTCTAGCTGTGCTTTTCTTGGTTCTTAGTATGATGGGTGATTTTAAAATTGTATCCATTACATTTTGTATATTATGTTTAGAGGATCTGGGTTCCATTTTCATCTTTTATTTTAGCAGGCACTCACTTTGTTTTGGGTTAGCATATGTGTCTTGGCCTACTTTTGTGGACTACAGCTCCGAATGAGGTTTAGTATTCAGAGCCTTTGCAGTGCTAATTTGGGTCTGCTTGGTTTATCTGGTACTACTGGGGTTCCCAATGTTCCCTGCTGGTGCTGTCTGAGGGAGGAGAGGGACTTCTTTGTCGGGGAGGAGTGTGGTGAGACCTTCCCATTGGTACTCACAGTCGTCCTGGTATCTCTGGATGGGGTTGGAGTCTCAAGTCCCTGGGGACAAGAGGATTTCTGGACCAGGCACTTGCTACTGCTGAGTCTCCCCTGCCAGTTCTGCCTGCTTGCCTTGTTATCCCTGAGGAGACAAGGGGAGTCTCTGATTTAGTGAGAAAGGAGAGTACTTCAGCTGAGATGCTGTTGGGCTTACCTGGTGTTGTTGGAGGGTCTCCCATCCAATCTAGTGAAGGAATAAATCTATCTGGGATGCCTTGTGTTGCTAAGTAATGGGTCAAAAAACATTAGTTCTATTGCTGTTTCAATTTTGGTACTTGATATTGGTCTGTTCAGGAATTCTATTTCTTCCTGGTTGAGCCTAGGAAGGCTGTGTGTTTCTAAGAAATTGTCCATTTCCTCCACATTTTCCAGTTTGTGTGCATAGAGGTTTTTGTAGTATTCATAAATTATATCTTGTATCTCTGTGGCATCAGTTGTAATTTCTCCTTTATTGTTTCTGATGGAGCTTATTAGAGATTTTTCTTTTCTGATTTTCATTAGTCTAGCCAATGGTGTGTCAATTTTGTTTATTTTTTCAAAGAACCAACTTTTTGTTTTATTAATCTTCTGTATAGTTTCCCTGTTGTCAATTTCGTTTAGTTCTGATTTGATCTTAATGATTTCACTTCTTCTGCTGGGTTTGGGGTTGGGGTGGCCTTCTTCTGTTGTGTAGGGGGTATAAGATGCCTAGTCACTGTTTTTTTCCTCTAGTGCTAGGGTCCCAAACCCACTTTCCTTCCTCTCGCTGCGTGTCAGGGTTCTCCTTTGGTTGTCTCTTGTACCATTTTTAGGATTTATAATTGTGCTTAGTTGGGAGAGGGGAAGGTAGGGAAAAGTAGGCCTATGTTATTTTTTCTGGACCAGAAATATTTATTTATATATATTCATGTATATGTATACGTATACATACACACACACACACATATATATACACACACAGACATACATACACATACATATACACACACAAACAATGGAATGCTATTGAGCTATTAAAAAAATGAAATCATGTCTTTTACAGCAACATGAATGAAACTAAAGGCCATTATCTTAAGGGAAACAACTCAGACATAGATAGCCAAATAACACATGTTCCCACTTATAAATGGGAGCTAAATAATGTGTATACATGGAAGCAGAGTGTGGAAGTCTCAGAGGGATGGGGGTAAGAGGGGGTGGATGATGGGAGGTTGCTTGGTGGGTACAATGTGCATTGCTTCAGGGTTGTATGCACTGAAGGCCCTTGACTTCGCCACTTTACAATGTATCAATGCAGCAAAATTGCACTTGTACTCCATGAATATAAACAAATCAAAAATAAATGGAATATATATATTAGAATATATATATATTAGACTATATATATAGTTTAATAGTCTATGCCTTCTTTTGTGCTACAACAGTAGAGTTGAATAGTCATGACTGAGATCCTCTTCCCCTTTTCCACTGATAGGTACTGAGGGGAGTAGGCACAAGTTATTTATTATCTAGTCCCTGACAGAAAAAGCTTGCTAACTCCTGGGCTAGATTATCCACTGACCAAGAGATTATGGTTGAGAGGTTTCAAACAACTAGCTAAGCACCTTGACTATCTACTTATGCAACATCTGCTAATCAAGAAAAGGACCTGATTAATAACCACCCTCAAATTACCCAGCATGTAGTTGCCAAGCCACAATTGTATCTCTGACCTTATGACACTTGGCTTAGTATATTGCACTGACTTTCAAGACAAAGCATAGTCCTTAACACCTGATGCCCTCATAGAGCTTGTAGTATATATGGTTTTTTGTTTGTTTGTTTGTTTTGAGACAGAGTCTTGCTCTGTTGCCCACAGTAGAGTGCCATGGCATCAGCCTAGCTCACAGCAACCTCTAACTTCTGGGCTCAAGCGATCCTCTGACTTCAGCCCCCCAAGTAGCTGGGACTATTGGCACAAACCATCACATCCAGCTAATTTTTTCTATTTTTAGTTGCCAATTAATTTTTTCTATTTTTTTAAGAAGAGACGGGGTCTTGCTCTTGCTCAGGCTGGTCTTGAACTCCTGAGCTCAAGCGATCCTCCCGCCTCAGCTTCCCAGAGTGCTAGGATTACAAGTGTGAGACACCACGCCTGGCCATATATGTATTAACAGATGTAAGATAGGGTCTGTATAAAACAAGAAGCCATAAAAATACTATGTGTGTGACATTGGCTCTATTCTAAGACTCTAATCTTGCCTCAATGGAAAGAAGGAAAGAGTTAACATAATACTTTTATTTTCTGTGTCGCACATGGCACTTTGCATACATTTATTCTCCAGAATTTTCAACTTTTACAAATGTGGGAAATGAGTCACTGAGATACTTCCCCAAGTCAACCAGCAACTAACACTTTTAGATTCATTATGTTTTACAGAGCATTTTCACAGTCATTATTTCATTGAATTCGCCAATAATGCTGCAAGGTAGATGTCGGTTCTCCATTTTACAGAAAATAAATCTGAAATTTTGTGAAATTAACTATTATATGTTACTTAAAGTTGCCCTGTACATGGCACAGTAAGAATTTGCATCCAGGTCGATGTGACATTCATTGTGAAATAAAACTCGCTCACACAGCATGCTAGACAAAATGGAATGGAGCCAGGAGACTTCTGGTATTAGACCATTTCATACCACCGATCGGGAACCTGAGAATTTGGGGAAGGGTGAAACATGTCTTAAAACTGAAATCTCTGTGGCTGCAACTTTACCTCTCTCCCTTTCCAAGAGCTTTTAGATTGGCTTGAAGTTTCATTGACACTTTCTGTGGAATGAAAATGGTAAAAACAACAACAAAAGATACTGGTCTTATGAAGGAAAAGAGATTCGTTAGCCTTCTATTTGCTTCTCATCCCCTGTTTTTTCTGATAAGGAAGATTTGGAGAGCAGGCTCATTTTGCTCAAGGCAAAGAGGGAGGCCTTCTCATACTTTCCCAAATGGCCAAGATCATCTGGTTTCCAGTTCAGGAGAAGTGAGTAAGTTTCCAGTTCAGAAGAAGTGTTTATTTAGAGATTACCAACCCAGCTCTAACTAATCCCCTGCCCCAGGGGCCCAGGGAATGAATGTTACGTTTATTTATAGATGGGGTTATGTGAAGGCAGAGATCACATGACTCCTCTGATATTCACAAGCCGTGTTCCCACCTGCCCCCATGTGCAAGAACAGGGGAGGGGGGAAAGCCCTTTCCAAGTCTGAATTAGGAGAAAAATCAGGCAACCTGGGGATAGTTTTCTAATGGTCAGTAATAGGTATGTGTATACACTTATGAGTATGCCTGTACCATGTGTATGTATTCACATGTGTGCATTTGTGTGTGCATGCATTTGAAAGTGCATGGGTTTTGAACATTTGTGAATGTGCAAGACATGGAGGCATTTAGGTGTGTAGAAAGATTACGCACATGTGTGTATGGAATTAGCATGCAATGTGCTATGATTTTGAGTATGTGTTTGCTCTTGTGTGGACTGTAACTTGTATAGACGCACTTACTAACTTAACATGTACTGTGAGCCTGAGTGATGTAGTTTACCTGCCTGCGGTGTGGTCATGCTTATACCAATCTGTGTGTGGGGATTGTCCTCTTAAGATGAGATGATCAGTTCTTTTAAGAAGAGAGGAAAATTCCACTCTCGACTTTTCTCTTCCTTTGAAATTTAAGTCTAGAGTGAGATCAGTCTTGCATCTATTGCACACTGTGAAATGGATTTGTATCTGTTCTGAAGAAGGGTTTGTATTCCCGAGCCATCATCTTGAGATCAGACTCTCCATGCAAGAGAGGAGCAGAGCCAGGAGTCAAACTAGAGCTCATGGACCTGTTCCACTTTGTGTTAGGAGACTCTGGCTGGACCTATGAGGGGTAAGGCAGTGGGAGGCTCACACTGTACAGCTGGTCAGGAAGAGAGGAGGTGAGTCCTATCATATAAGCTCTTTTTGTGGCACCATTGTCAAAAATCTGTTAGCCATTTTTACGTATGTTTATTTCTGGACTCTCTATGCCATTCCATTGGCCTATATACCTCCTACAGCATTTGGAACATGCTAGTTCTGCATAGAGGCAAATGGTTACAGGAACACAACCAGAGAATCTCATTAATCCTGAAAGGGTCTTCGGGGCTCAAGTCCCTCCTCCCTCCCACGCCCACATAGGGTCCTGCCACAATTTCTTCCCAAAAGTTCCTCTGGCCTTGGATCGAATACCTCCTCGGAAGAGGCTGCATAACTCCATTGTTATACAACACACATGTTCCCAGAAAGTTATTTCTTCTTTGGAGACCAGTTCTGGGTAACTTGTACCTCTCTTTGTCTGTTGGGCTCATGATGAGGAAGTCACTATCTTTTGCTTGAGGGTAGTGTGACATAATGAATAAACCACCAGCTTAGTCCTGAGTTCAAATCCAGCCTTGTCACTAAGGAGTCACAAAATCTCAGGTAAGGGCCAGTTTCCTTAGGTGAAAATTAAAAGTGGGGATAAGGCACCATGCCTCACAAGGGCTGTTGGGCAGATTCAATGTGACAAAAACTTTAAAGCACAATGCCTTTCCTAAGCTCTCAACTGATGTTTTTTTTTCTTCCACATGATAGGGCTTCAGACACTCAAAGGCAATGATTATACCCCCAAATTTGTTTTTCTTCAATCTGAGAAGCCACAGTTTTCTCACTGGTTCTGCACTTCACGTTATTTACAGAACTTTATTCTGTTTTCCCTCTACATCGGCTTCGGTGTGTGGATGCCATTTGAAAGTGAGGTTCAGGGGTCTGAACACAGGGCTGCAGCTGTGCTCTGAGGATCACAGAGGGGCAGGAGGCTCATGACAACCGATGCAGCTCTATTAATATGGTGCCAGCCTGCCGTGGCTCCCCACGGCCGGGTCCTGCTGTCACTGTGCTGACTCGTGGCATGATTCTGTCATTAAGTCATTAAGGAAGCTCATGGTTTCTCCCAGTTCTCCCCCACCAGTATTTGAGCAAGTAATTTTTGAGCCTGAGGGGATCAGTACACACTCAGTCACAGAAATAAAACCCGCATTTTTTTAAAGCAGCATTTCACCCCACTCGATGGCATTTATCACAATTGGTAGTTACCTCGTTGATATGCCTGTTTATGGGAGGTCTCCTGAACTAAACCGTGAGCTCAACAGAGCAAGAACAGATACCTCGTTTGTCTTGTTCATCTCCGAATCCCCTGCCTCCAGCACAATGCCCGCGGTAGGACAGATACCAAATAAGTAATTTTTGAGTGAAAGAATGTGTGTTTTTTCATGGATGAGATTTTTGTTGCCTATAATCTAATCGGTCACTTTCATGGAACCTTTACATTCAATGCTTTGATTCATGCTTGCTAGTCTAGCTCTGTTAACACCGTCACATGCTTATTTGCTTGGTGTGCTAAGTCTTCCTCCACGTCCAACCACAACGAGTAAGATGTGCAACGTTTGAGGGATGGACACGCTTGAAGCTCTTACACGAGGGGGGAGGGGGGTATGGGCAATATATGTAACCTTAACACTTGTACCCCCATAATACACTAAAATAAAAAAAATAATAATTCTTAAAAAAATTAAAAAATAAATTAAAAAATAAAAATAAAAAATACTGAGTATGGGACCCAGAATGAGCATACAACAAGTCACTAAAGATCTGCCAACATTCTGGAATATGCATAAGGGCTGGTGGGGGCTGCTGGCTAATGGGGACAATGATCCAAAGCAAATTCAGCCTCAGTAAAGAAGAAACCAGTGTATTAGCCTCACATCCTGGTTTTGATGGGTTTCTCTAAGGTCAAAACTTGACAGTGATTATTGACAGAAGCAAGAGTAATAAAAATAATTAATAATCAAAATTATTTTCCTATCTGTCAATTAGTGATCAGATTAAACAGTGAAATATGAACAATTTTATGTGGCTAAACCTAATAATTACACCTGCTTTCCAGGCTCATTGTGAAGACACAGAGAGAATATACCCCAAAAGTGCCTAGCTTCCTATCTGGCAGCTGTTGCACACTCAGTGATGATTATGATTATTGCTGCTATTGTTTTTGCTGTTATTATTACTATCGAGTGCCCACTACAGGCCAATGCTCTATTGGGTGTTCTACCTGGGTCATCTCAAGGGATACTTGTGAGCATGGAACTTCTCCTTCCTGCTGCTGCTGTTTCCGACCATGTGGAGGGATATAAATTAGTGTAATACTCTTGGCCTTTCACCCTCATCTTTGCCTCTGCAGAATTTCAGTTTTCTTCTTTGATTGGTGAGTTGGGAAGGAGGAACTATGTATGAATCACTCAGTCTTTTCTCTTCCTCTCCTGCTGGAAAGGAGATGACCATTAGGTGCATATGTGCTCTCCTCTGCTCCCCCAAGATTTGTCCTCAGTGAGGTCCCCCTTCCTTTTTCCCCCAACCACCCTAATTAATAGAGCATGCTCCATGCACCCACCATTCCCCCTATCTTATTTCATTTTTCTCTAACGTGCTCATTACATAACATTTTACGTATTCATTTATTTAAAATTTTTTTGGTGGGCCTCCACATCAGTATATATTCTTCATTTTTTTATTTGTGATGTTATGCTATATCCCCAGAGCCTAGAACAGAGCCTGGAAAATAATAGGAACTTTATAAATACTTGTTTATTAAGTGTGGCTCACATTATTTGTTATTTACTTCAATTTAAGTGCAGAAACAAACAGCAATGAAACTAAGCATTCTAAAGTCAGAGATTAATAATCTTCATTCATTTCACTCATTCATTTGCCATCCTACAATGAATGGCATTGAATTCAGCAATCCCACTGCTGGGTATCTACCGAAAGGAAACCAAGTCATTTTACGAAAATGACACCTGCACTTCAATGTGTACTGCAGCATAATTCACAATTGCAAAGATGTGGAATCAACCTAAGTGCCCATCAATTCATGAGTAGATAAAGAAAATGTGGTGTGTGTGTGTGCATGTTTATATACATATACGCACCAATATACACACATATATGCACACACACATACATACCATGGAGTACTACTCAGCTATAAAAAAGAATGAAATAATGTCTTTTGTAGCAACTTGGATGGAACTGGAGATCATTATCCTAAATGAAGGATCTCAGAAATGGAAAAACAAACACCATGTGTGCCCTCTAATAATTGGAAACTAAACGATGTATACACACGGGCACAAAGAGATGCAAATAACTTTGGAAACCAAGAAGGAGGTTGGGTATGAAGGGGTGAGGGATAAAACCTTCTCTATTGGGTACAGTGTACACTATCCTGGTGATGGGCCCACTAAAAGCCCCGACTTAAGCATTATAGAAAGTATCCATGTAAAAAAAAAAAAAAACATTTATACCCCCTTTCTTTTTTGGAAAAATAAAAGAAATAATAAACAACTCTTAAATATAATTGTACTTGTTGCATTTCCTGATTTTATATTTTTTAAAAGATATCATTTCTTTTAAAAATGTGGATAATAATGATTTTTACTTTTCTTGAACTGGTTGGAATGCAAGTCAGTTTCCTTGTCCCTGGTGCGTGACATCTTCGGCCAAGAAACAGTTTCCAGGTTTCCGTGATGGGGAGGGAGCCCTGGAGACCCAGAGCCCGGGGCAGCAGCCCTGATGCAGTCCAAGCCCCATCCATGTTGCCACATATATGGAATAATTATGCGGAAAAACGGCTCTGGCTGGAATTACTGATGCAGGGTAATGTTTCTAGGTGAGCTCTCTCTTCCACGTTCAATTCCTGATTAGAGAAGTCTCATTTATTTGAGACTATGGGATAGAAGTGAGGATTTTTGTAGCTCAGGGAACAAATTTTATCATTCATTTTGCATCTTGCCTCTGACTTGTGGAATCCAACTTTCCCAAAATAGCAAGAACTATGCCTTGTGTTTAAACTTTTCATATTTCTGTACTACCAGCTTATCTCAATGAATCATTAACATTTTCCATTGAGGTAGATATTATCATTATTACCCTGATTGTGCAGATGTGGGGACTGGGGCTCAGAAATTAACTTGCACAAGGTCACCCAGCTTGAACGTGGCAGAAAGGACTTCTCGCAAATACAGGTTTCCTGTTGCCAAACCACGAGCTGTTTCCTGGATTCCCCCTCAATTTTTCCCCTACGCACCCACCCACTTCTTTTGGCAATTCCTTGTATGTTCCCCTCAGCAGAATCTCCTAAGTAAAGAGCTTCTCTCTGCTGCAGCTTCTACCTTGACTTTCAGGACTAAACGCTTGGCTTTCTCGGATACTGTGAGCGCTCCCACCCGCTGGAGCTGGAGGAGCCATTTTGCTGGCTTAACTAGATGCTATCATCATAACATACACTTGCTAATTCGCCTCCGGAGTCCCCTAACAGCCGGTTTAGTAGAACACAGGGGCTGCCTTCCTTTTATCTTTTTAATTTTTATAAAGCAAAATGCATAAACAAAAGGAGAGAACCGAACTTAGATCTGTTTCTGAAATGCCTCCCAGTCTTCTCTGGTGTGTTCTTGTTCCGGGCAATGCTCAGCTAAGACAAGAGTCTCGATGTCCTCCCAGAGACAGCCAATTAAAATATTAACTTGAAGTATCAGAGACGCAGGGTTGGAGCTGGGCGACATGCGGCTGAGACCATGGCACGTTTATCCTCCTGCCCCCACCGTCCAGACCCCCGGATGACAACAGCTGCACTTGACTCTGTGGCCCTCACATCCCCCAGGCCACACTTTCCTGCCATGCCGAGACACTGCCCATGGTTTTGGTCCCCCTGGTTCCCCTACCCTCTGCTTGCTGTCAACCCCTTACTTCCTTCTCTTTCTTTCCTTCTCTTTTCCTATGACAGTTTGCAAAAATGACCACAGTTCCTCACTCCTTCTTGTACTCTCCAGCCTTTTCCATTGAAAGGTAGAATCTATTTCCCTCCCCTTGAATCTGGGGTGTCCTCTGACTTTCTCTGATGATGGAACATGGTAGAAGTGACCTTGTACAGTTCTGAGCTCAGGCATGGAGAGGCTTGCGTGTGTCTGTCCATTGTCTTGGAACCATGCTGAGCCACTGTGTCAACAACGCCAGGCCATCCAGCTGGACGGGGAGGAATACATGGCCCCATCACCGCCGGCACCCTAGTTGAGCCAGTCAACTCCTAAAAGCAGAGCTACTAATTGGCTGGGAGTTGACTACAGATTCAGGAGTGTGCTGAGCCAAGACTAGAAAAACCATCCAACTGGGCCAAGACCAACTGTCAACCTGCAGAGCTGAAAGCCAGCTAAATGGCGTTATCTTAAGCTGCTGAGTTTAAACGTTGTTTCCTATGCAGCAATAACTAAGTTATACACCTCCCTCTCCTGCTTTTCCAAATCTTCCCCTAGAGCCGTTTGTCACTGACACAAATTCGCCTGGCTTTCTAGCTCCGATGATGCCCCAAAAGCCGCAACCATGGCAGCCGGGAGAGCTGCTTCTCTGCCTATTCTTTCTTCAGCCACAGGGTCCAAAGAGAGAGATGCCATCCTCCTACCAACTCCGTCCCCAGCCCAGGCCAGGGATGAGCATATGGTGTGATCTGGATGAAATCAGAGTGCCTTACTCCAAAACAACAATGGTTAGTCCAGTGGGACAATCAGAGTCCTTCCCGGGACTTTTCACCTGGAGAACTGAAGGGAGTAAGAAGTTTCTCTCCAAACTGGAAAGGAAACGGCATCAGCCTGAACTACCGTTGCCCAACTCCCCTGGCAAAGGGGGGATGCTGATCTAGGGGAATAGAGCTGGGAGGGAGAAAGGCATGGGTTCAGGAGAGTCAATTCTGCGGCTGAGCTTGGAGTCCCTGCTGTCATCATCCCTGACCTTGCTGTGGATTGAATGCGTGAACCAATAGCATCTCCTATTTGTCTGAGCTAATTTGAGTCAGGGGGCACAACCCGAGCCCCGAGCCTCAACTAGCCTTGCTCCATGATAACCCGTCTTTCCCAAGCCTTGAGACTTGCGGAAAGGTCTTACCTACTGCTTTTCCTCTGGTCTCAGCCCAGTCTAGCCTAATTTGAATGAAGCTGGCAGCACTTAGCATCACATACGTTTCTCTCATGTCTCTTTTCCTATTATTCCCTCAAACATACCGGGCTGTGCGTTTGAGTCATGGGGACAGATCTCGCAGGCTCTGCCCTCGGAAAGATCGTGGCCGAACAGGGCCAAACGTGAGTAGCTGGCCGGTTCTCTCTGGCACTGTATGCAAGTACTATGACAGAGGGTTACATCAGGGGCTGTGATGATGCAGAAAGGTCACAGGATCCAGACGCAAGGTGGGAGAGGGGGCCGCTTAGGGAGGGTCTCCTTGTGGAGTTGCTCTGTGTGCTGAGTATGGCAGCTGATATTACCTGCCCAGGAGAAGACAGAGGGCAGAGGGGAGGGGACTGTCTCCTGAAGAGGGGACGTTATGTGGAGACATGTGAAGACAGTCTGGGGAACTGCAGTGGGTCGAGGTGACAGATCAGAAGGTCAGGGATAAAGAGAGAGGACACTGGAAATGTTTACAGTGGTCAGAGCGTCAATGGACTTTGGATTGTGGCACTATCAGGGTTGGGCTCTTTTTTGGGAGGGTGGGTGCTAAGAGCAGCGAGGAGTCATGGAAAGATTCCAACTGTGGAACTAGTGGATCGGATATGTACTTTAGAAAGATGGGTTTAGCATCGGCACAAAGAACAGATCAGAGCAGGGAGTGTCCGGGCAGGAAGACGGTCAGTAATCTAGGGGAGAGATAATGAAGATCTGAGCGATTCAAGGCAGCAAGCTCAGGCTTTGGGGATGCAGCAGAAAGGCAGGTTAGAGAGATGTTAAAAGAGGCAAAAGCAACAGGAATTGGAGATTGTTGGGATGTGGGAGGGGAGGGGAGGAAAATCTCTCCCCCAGTTACTTTTGTCAGCCCTGAACTGAAGCACCGAAGTGGGCAGTGTTGAGGCTTTTGGCCCCAAATTCAACAAACTCTTCGATAAAAGAAATCTTGGAACAAGAAGGTGAGAGAATCTCAGTCCCTCAAGTCCTGGGTGACTTAGAAGTTATGATGGCTAATGTTCGACTCCCCATCCCTAAGACTCTCCAAAGCTTAGCCTCTTGCCCCAGGTGGTGAACAAATGAACACATTTCTTGAGGGGAGAAGCAGCCAAGAACATCATGCTCTGCCTGTTGCATTTTCCTTCTCTCCGGGACCTGGGCGCCTCCTGCCTTGGCTGGCTTGCTTTCCCGCCAATGCCCTGGAACAGCTGCTGTTGTAGTTGTTACTGTTGTTGTAGATTCAGCACTTACAGTTGTTCTTGGCAGAAGGGTTGATCTGATACAAGCTACTCCAACTTGGATAAAATTGGGAACTCCAACATCAATTGCATTTAATGCAATGACATATTAAATGTCTACTTTAGTGCTTTCAACATTTCTGTGGGAGACAAGACTGAAAATATTAAATGAGCACCTAATGCTGCCAGGCAGTTTGATAGGTGCTTTATATAAAATATAAGTGGTGTTCTTTAGTAGTTGAGTGCAATGGCTCTCAAGAGAGACTGCCTGGGTTTAAACTGAGAATCTAATGCTTAAATTTGGGCAACTTATTTAACTGTTATCTGCCGTGGGGTCTCCATTTATAAAATTAAGGTGAAATATACCTATCTTCTGGGACTACTGTGAGGAACAGATGGCATAACACTGTAAGCTCGCGGTGTAACGCTTTGCTCATATTAAATACCTAATTTATGATGGTGCATGTTATTATTACCTCATTTACATGGCACCAGAACACTGAGAAATATTTATCACTGACCCTACTTTGCAAGTGGTGAGACTGAGGCTAGGAGAAGAAAACGTGAGGGTGAGTGAGCATATGTGTGAATGTGAGTGTGCGTGACTGTGGGGTGAATGAATGATGTGACTAGAAAAATAATCACGTTAGTGCCACACTAAATACATCAAGGTAAAGGAAGAGAGGCTAGGGAGTGGTTCCAGTTAGGCTGTCACCGCAGTGACAAGGAGAAAGGGAGTGAGGGCCTGAGATAGGTCCATGGTACCAGAGATGGGAAAGAACAAAAGAATGGAGAGACGCCGTGGAGGGAGAAACAAGTGAAGTTAGTGACACTGTGATGGTTGGATTTAAGAGTCCAAGGTGGCCCTAAGAAAAAATTCACACCTAGACAAGGGAAAGTGTTGTCTAGGTGTTGATGACTTCCAAATTTATCTGTGTGGAGGCAGAATTAATAAAGAGGAGGGGAAGGGGAGACAGGACAGGTACACCTTGATGAGAAACAGGTGCTCGTCAAAGATACACCACAGGCACAAGCGGTGAAGGGACTAGTCCCAGGCAACATAGCACAGTGGGAAGTCTCCCAACATCTGTAGCGGTAGGAAGATATAAGTTCTGTGGGAAAGACATGCCGACCAGGGAAAAATCAACATGTCATACACAAATTCATTCAACTTTGCAGCTTTCTCTAGTTCAACCCTAGGCACTAGAGTAGTCCCAAAGACAAATCACATTTTGAGAAAGAGATAGGAGAAAGTGGCCAACTGAATGTACTCATCCATCCACCCATCCACCCATTTATTACTCACTCAGTTCCCATTACATGCCAAGTGTTAGAATATGGGGATATAAAGAAAGTCTCAGACCTCTGGAAACTCTCATCCTAACAAGAATACAATTATATATAATTTAACATTTAACTACAGTCTAGAATTCTACAGTATAAATAAGTATCACAGCTCCGCATGTAGGCACTTTCTGGTAGAGCTTAAAGGAATTTGTCAGGGATTTTAACCTTAACTCACAACATCTTGCTAAGTGACCTTGAGCAAATCCCTCCCACCTATATGTTGAAAGGTCATAGGGAAGTCTCTTCTTGCTGAGTCTCAGCTTCTACGTGTGTAGATGGAGAGGTGTGGACCAGATGGCCTTGGAGGCCTCCTCCAGCCATTTGACTCCAGGAATTGTTCTATGGGAGACCCTCCAGTCACACAACCTGGATCTGACCAGTGATTCCATTTCCCCCCATCCTTCTCTCCCTACCCAGAGCGTCATTGAAAGGACCATGAGGGGAACAGGGTGATGAATTAATCTCAGAACGCGACTGATATGTGAGCACCGACACATCCTGAAGTAGATCCTGGGTAGAAGCTTTCTGGCAGCCCAAATGGCTTGAGCTTTGTGATTTATTGGGGTTCAGGGGCTGCTGCTTGGCTTCCTGGCTCAACTTCTATAGCTCAATAAATCTGCTGGCTCTTTTGTTAAATGGCACAGAAAGGGGGAAGGAAGAAATGAAGCAAAGGAGGGAGATTTTGTCAGAGAATAGGAGGGGTAATAGTTGCCTCTGTCTTCCTCTCTTGGATCTCAGTTTGTTCTTATTCTTTATATATTTATTGTTTTAGCACCCTGAATTATTAGCCTCAAATGTTTTATGGAAGTGACCACAGTGTACAATCCCATGGGGTTTCCTTTTCATTCTGTTGGTTGTTTCCTTTGCTGGGCAGAAGCTTTTTGGTTTGATGTAGCCCCACTTGTCTATTTTTGCTTTTATTGCCTGAGCTTTTCGTGTCATATCCAAAAGTCATTGCCAAGACTAATGTCATATAAGCTTTTTCCCTGTTTTCTTCCAGGATTTTTATAGTTTCAGGTTTTACATTTGAATCTTTAATCCATTTTGAGTTGAATTTTGTGTATGATGAAAGATAAGGGTCCAATTCCATTCTTTTGAACGTGAATATCTAGTTTTTTCAATACCATTTGTTGAAGAGACTGTCCTCCCCCACTGTGTATTCTTGGCACCCTTGTCAAAGATCACTTGACTGTACATATGTGGGTTTATTTCTGGGTTCTCTATTCTGTTCCATTATCCTATATGTTGTTGGTTTTCTCTGATGCTAGTATCATACTATTTTAGTTACTGTAGCTTTGTAATATATTTTGAAATAAAAAATATTATGCTATAGCTTTATTTTTCTTTTGCTTTGGCTATGTAGTCTTTTGTGGTTTCACATGAATTTTAGGATCTTTTTTTATATCTGTAAAATCGTGCTATTGGGCTTTCGATAAAGATTGCATTGAATCTGTAGATCACAGAACAAGAGAAAATATTTTCAAACCAAATATCCAATAAGGGGTTCATCTTCAAAATATGTAAAGAATTCCTACAACTTAATAGCAAAAACAAAACAAACAAATAACACTATTTAAAATGGGCAAAGGACTTGAACAGATATTTGTCCAAAGAAGACATACAAATGGTCAATAGGTATATGAAAAGATGCTCAACATCATTAATCATTAAAAAAATGTAAATGAAAACCACAATGAGATATTTCATCACACTTGTTAGGATGGCTGTTATAAAACAAAAGATAAGTGTTGGTGAGAATATGGAGAAATTAGACGTCTTATACAGTGTTGGTTGGAATGTAAAATGGTACAGCCTATGTAAAAAAATATTATGGAGGTTCTTCAAGAAATTAAAAATAAAACTATCATATAATTCAGCAATACCACTTCTGGGTATATATTCAAAAGAACCGAAATTAGGATCTTAAAGAGATATCTGCATTCCCATGTTTGTTGTGGCATTATTCACAATAGCCAAGATATGGAAACAACCTAAATGTCTATCAATGGGCAAATAGATGAAGAAGATATGGTCTGTATGTCCAGTGGAATATTATTCAGCCCTAAAAAGAAGAAAATCCTGCCATATGCAACCACACGAATGAACCTGGAGGACACTATGCTAAGTGAAATAAGCCAGTTACAGCAAGACAAATATGGCACAATTCCTCTTAGATGAAGTACCTAAAATAGTTAAACTCAGAAACAGAGTAGGAGGAAGGGGAGTTGGGGAGTTGTGGTTTAACGGGAACAAAGTTTCAGTTATGCTAGACAAACATGTTCTAGAAATCAGCTGTACAACACTGTGCACATATTAATAGTTAACAGTATTGTATTCTGCAAAAAATATGTGTTAAGGTGGTAGGTTGTATGGTAAGTGTTTTTACCACACACATAAAAGTCTGGTGACCTTTCTGGAGGATAATCTTGGCAAGAACCTTCTTTTGGTGAAAGGAAAGCCCTTGTATTCATTTCCAGGACTGCTGTTATCAAATTACCACAAACTAGGTGGCTTAAAACAGCAAAAATTCCTTCTTTCACGGTTCTGGAGACCAGAAGTTGAAAATCAAGGTATCTGTAAGGTTGGTTCCCTCTGGAGGCTCTGAAGAAGAACCTTTTCCATGCCTCTTTCCTAACTTTTGGTTGCTGTTGACAACCTTCGGTGTTCCTTGGCTTGGGGCTTCCTAATTCCAATCTCTGTGTCTGTCTTTATGGCCTTATTCTCTGTGTCTCTGTGTTTCAAGTTTATCCCTCTTTCCCTGTATAAGGTCATCAGTCATTGGATGTAGGGCAAACCCTAAATCCAGGATGATCTCATCTTGAGATCCTTAGCTTAATTACATCTGCAAAGATCTTATTTATTTCTAAGTAAGGCCACATTCATAGGTACTGGGATTAGGACCTGGCTATATCTTTGGGGGGACTCAGTTCAACCCACTACACTGGCTAGGATGCTCCCCTGTCTACCTGTTCCCCAATGCCCACTTCTGCTTACTCTCTCGACACGTGCTCTCATGAAACCACATATTTTAGCTTCATAGCTCTCGTGACTGCTGTCTCTTTACATTTACCCATGTAGTCACGTGATTACAGCTCCTACTAGATGCTAAGTTCCACTGGATTGGGACCAGTGAGGATTGGGACTGTGTCTGTGGTCTCACCTTTAAACCTTCAAGCCAAACTGAGTGTCAGGCACATAACTGACACACAAATTTAAAAATGTATTGGTGCAGATGACTTAAAATATTTCATAATGGGGAAACAACTCATAATTGAGTGTTAAATGAAAAAATACACTCTATAAAATCTTGACACACACACATAGAAACAGACAGACAGAGAGGTAGGGAGAGAGGAAAAAAAAAATCATACACCAAAATTTAACAATGGCTGTAGTAGATAGTAGAATTAAGGATCATTTTCATATTTCTCTTTATATTTTCTGCATTTTCTATATTTTATAACAACACATTTGTTTGACATGGTACTTATTTTCTACTGCTAACATGTGGTACTAATAACACTTAAAAGCCTTGGAAAAATGACTTTAGAAATATCACCAGATAGCCTTTGTGGCACACAATATGCAAAAATATAGAAAAAATTGCATTTAGTTCTCATTTTAAAGTGTTGGTCCAGTGATTCTCAACAGATCTTCTTGTGATTATTAGAAAAATCATGATTTTTTTTCCTAATAGATCATAGTAGACCAGAATTGGATTAGTCATGACCTTTTGTTCATGATACATCATTGTCATTGCCATGCATGGTCCTATATCTTTACTTTTATAATAGCATAACTAGGTATGGATCCCCACTTGAACACTGACTCTAACTTTTGCCTACCCATGTGCTACTCCTATTCCCCACCACACACACAGCATCTAAAATCCAAACCCTCTGGGTACTTTTGCACTAGAATGTATAAAACTGCTCTGGACATTATAGCCAGGATTACCTTTTCCAGAGTGAGCGGGACTTGGTGTACACTAGCTCTTGTAGATGCCTTGTCAATAAGGATTATTCTCTCTGGATGGACTATGTTACCCAAAAGCTGAATCTGACTTATAATAATTCCTTAATAATTATCAGTGCATGGGAGAATGATTGAAAAGAGCACAACATTGACTTTGGCAATAGGATGGTCCTACCTGGCCTGACTTTCATCAGTAGGAAGATTTTGGTTGAAAAATGAAATCACGAACATCTCGGGTCCCAGGATGTCTTGGCAGGGTAGTTAACTGGTTAGAACAGTGGTTTCTGAACTTAGCTAAACATCAGTCACCTGGATAATAAAAATCATTAAAAATGCCAATTCCTGGGCCCCCCTGCTGAGTAGTAGAATCTGAATTCCTTTGGGTGATTCTAATGCACAACAGGGTTTGGGAGACACTGCGCTGGAGCAAAGCAAGGTAGCTCAGAGGGTGGGGCCTGAGCCACTCTGTGCCATGATGATTTTCACAGAGAAATCTTGATGGCCACACAAGAGCCCCTTCCCCTCAGCTGGTGTCTCAGCAATGGGAACCACTGTTCCCATGGGAACCAGCCTGGAAGGGGCTCTCTGGACTCAGAGAAGAAGCGTGGAGAACATTATGAGGAGGGAATACCCAGGCTTAGCTCAGCCAAAAGACCAGGGAAACAACAGGGCAGCAGTTTGAACCCCCAGCGATGGAGAGGTGAGGTGGGTGGGCTCCGACTTGATGAAAAATAAAGCTATCCTGAGGGAGGAGAATGACCTTCAACTTTGGAGAAAAGATTGAAATAAGTGAACTTTAGAAAAGTCAGATAGAACAGCTTGGGTTTGCACACGCGGAAATGAGTTTGCCCTGTCACTAAGCAAATTTAAGCAACTGGCTTTTTTTTTTTTTTTAATGTGACTCAGACTTGAAGCTAATATGAAGAAAAGAAATGTTATTTCAAATGAAATAAAAAGCATAGAGGAGAGGCTGGAATCTTCTTAGTTATTTGTTTTATACAAATATGGCCTTACGAGGAGTTTCATGGTTAATGGATAGATCAGCAGAAAGTGAATATGTGATTCTCTCATAATCAGGGAGAAGAAGGAAGGCAGTTGATTTCCACCTCTGCCGAAAGAGATAGATGCTCTTAGGACAGGTTTTGGAGTGAGACAGAATCTCGGCTCGAATATTTATCTGTTGTGTATTTCCAAGCACATTTCTTAACCTTCCTGAGCCCTCAGTTTCCTTTGTGGTAGGTAGCAGACATCCCAGATTTGGCCTGGACAATGTCTAGAATGGGCAGCTATAAGGTCAGGTAGGGTAGACACCCAAGGATGCAAAAGTCAACTTGCTTACAGCATGTGGTGGAAGAAACACAGTTAGTGCATGAGCAAGGAGGAAGAAGTTTGAGAGAAGAAAATGATGCCTATGTCAGAGATTGTTCTTTTAATCCAGACAGCAAATCCTGCATCCAGATCCTAGAAAAAGAAACAATGCAAAAAGAAGCTGAAAAAGCAGTTTCCACTGTTGTCATTAGAAAGTTCCTTGAGACATCGGTGCTCAGGTAGCCCTCTTAGGGAGCTGGGAAGACCCAGCGAGATGCCAGGCTGGGGAGAGGTGGGAACATTTCCATATGGGACACCTGCATGGCTTTGGCCTTTTGTGAACTCCTGGGACAGGGGTGCCATCCTGGAACTTGGAGGGTTTCAGTGTGTCAGTCAGGCAGTAGAGGCTGTAGCAGCCCCCAGCAGAAGGGCACTTGGCGGTGAGCATCAGAGGCAGGAGTGAGGTACCTTCATGCAGCTCCACAGGTATCCACGGTCCTGCCTGGGAGAGACTCCTGGGAGATCAAAGCAGAAGATCTTGGCAGGTCTCTTGAGATGCTGAAACTGTTCATAAGTACCCATGGGACATCACTGAAAGAAGCTGACTCTTTTTGGCTTGGATCAGGGGGTGGGTAACAGCCTATATAACAAAGGTGATTACTACTGTCGTAGCACAGTTGTGCCTAAAAACATAGAGCAGCCTGAGAATCACAGGGGGCACAGAAACTGGGGATAACAGCCTTTAGCTCAAAGTAGGGTTTCTCTACCTCAGCACTGTTGGCATTTGGGGCCAGAGAATTCCTTGTGGGGAGCTGTCCTGTGCATTCTAGGATGTTTAGCAGCATCCCTGGCCTCTACCCAGCAGATACCAGTTGCATTTCCCCAATTGTGACAAAATATATCCAGATTTTCCAAATGTCTCTGGGGGTTGGAGGGGAGGAGGGAATTATCCCCACCAAAAAATACTGGCTCTGAGGGTTATTATGAGAATGTAAGATGTCCCCTGGATCAACAAATACTACTAAACAGTTTTCTTCTCTGTTCCTGTCCCTGGCTGTTCTGATCTGTTTGTTGAGAAGGTTCATGTATTCTCCCATCAGGATGCACAGATCGGAACTAACTAAGGATGCTGCCGTTCTAAGATGCCTTTGTTGTGTGGCTTTGGGCAATCTCTCCGGTACCCAGAGCTTTCCTAACAGCAAAACGAGAGGCTTGGGCTTGGTGATTTTTAAGTGCCATTTCGAGGCTGACAAGTCACGGTTCTTAGAGGACTTGAGCCAGGGTTCAGAGAAGGAAGGCTGCCAAGAGTACCTTGTGAAGGAAACTCAAAGGAGCTGGCTTTTCGAGATGCAGCAAAACGCCGGCTGAGAGGGATGTGCTGGTCACTGCCAAATACGTGAAGGCTGGAGATATAAAGGAGAGAGCACTCGTGGGCCTCGGCACAGCGATTAGTTAAGCATGGAATCAAGCCAGAAGCTAAAATCAAAGTGGAAATGGAGATATTTGGCTGAGTGAGGGCCAAGGGAAAGCCTGCAGGAGCGAGATAGTGGTTCGGCTGGATCCCGCTGCCAGGGTGTGGCAGGCAGAATTCCGAGAAGGGCCCAAGATTCCCAACCCTTGGTGGACACGCTCCTCCCAGTTGCTCAACCGAGCACTAATCTAGGTACTACTGGGAAGAGACTTAGAAGATGTAATGAAAATCCCAAATCAGGTGACCTTAGGATAGAGAGGGCATCTTGGAGGGCCTGACCCAATCACATGAGCCCTTTAAATCTGCACCTAGAGTTCAGAGACACAAAGTGTAAGAGCGATCTGTTGGAGGCAGATGGAATAGTCCATAAGGCATGGACTATGAAGGGCTTCTAGGAGCTGAGGGCAGGAGCCAACAGGAAAACAGGAATCTCAGTCCCCCAACTGCAAAGAATCAGATTCCAAGCTATGAATGAGCCTGGAAGAAGCTTCTACCCCAGAGCCTCCAGGGCTGAACTCAGCCTGGCTGATACATTGATTTCAGCCCCTGAGACCCGCAGCAGAGAGCCCAGTCGCCCTACGCCAGGATGCCTGACCTGTCTATCTGTGAGATAATAAATGGAGGCGGTGTTGAACCACTAAGCAATAGAAAATGAATACACTGAGAATGACCTCCGGTGTGTCCCCTTGAGCCATCCCAGCCCCCACCAGCCAGACGGGTAAAGGAGCCACCAAGCGCTTCATTCAGTGTGGAGTCAGCCACACTCCGCAGACTCCACGTGGGGCAGCCTCTGTTTCCAGCAATGAGTGGCCAGTGGCAGCTCAGAAACTGCAGGAGCAAAAGTGGGGAGAGGAAGAGGCTTTGACTTCAGGGGAAATGGCACAAAGGTTGCAAATTCAACCAAACAAAGTTGTTATTTCCCCTGTCACTGTTTATAGGTATCACCTAATCTGAGATCAGAGCAAGTGTTGTCTATTCTTAACACAGCTACAGGCTGAGTGATTTCTGGGGCCGGAGAAGGGGAGGAATGAGTTGTGGTGTTGCTTACGTAAGCTGGTGAACAAGACTAGAAGTGCCCCCTCGTGAGGCGAAATTGTAAGATCTGGTGTGTGTGTGTGTGTGTGTGAATGAAGTGTGAGTCTTTGTGTAGACAGGTACCAGAGTCACAGCACGGATGTGTGGTACACGTGGAGTTATGTCGCATGTAGATGACGTGGAAGTGTGGCTGTGGGAATCCTACGTGTATGTGCACCATGTACAAGCCTGCGTGACAGGTGGCGGGGGACAGTAGTGTGATGGGAGGAGGCGTGTGTGGCTGTGACTCCAGGACACTGGTGCACGAGCAGGTGTGAGTGAGGGGTGGCAACGCACAGACGTGAAGGAGTTATTTGTGTAGTTATTTGTCTGTAGGAGAGAACGGGTGTGGGTGGGTAGCTGGTAATGGCACGCGGTGGCCGAGACACGTGTTTTCATGCGTGTGCATGTTGTGTGTGTGGGGGGGTGCTTTTTGCTATAGAGGGGTCTAGGGCGCAGTGCCTATGAGTGGTGGGGGTGGGAAGGGGTAGATGCTGCTCAGTGGTTTTTTTTCTCTCTCTCTGACATTACGCTGATCAAATTTCTTCTTTGCACTATCAGTCTCTAAATCCATCTTGCTTATAAAAGCGTTCACTTGTTTCCTCTCCGTCCACTGGAATGTACGATCCATGAGAGCAGGACGTGTCTCGTATACTGGTGCACCTTCCATTTGGGGAACAGGACATGGCATATGAAGAAAAAGACGGATGTGGGGTGATGGGATACTGGGGTGTCTGTGCATAGGACTATATGTGAAATGGGGGTGGGGAATCTACTGCGATTGTGCAAATGAGATCAGCTGTCCCGTGACCTGTGAGTTAATCAAGGAGTAAGGTGAGGTTGGGTGGAGCCGGTAGGCATCGTGTGTGATTGTGTACTGTGCGTGTGAGTGTGTGGTGAAAGTATGAATATGTGTGATTGGTGGTGATCAGTGGTGGAGGAAGAGGAAGAGGAAGAGGTTGTATGTAGGACTGAGTGAATGTCCTTTGCTTTGGCAATCTCCCTGGACTCACTGGAGTGTATATTGTCAGACACTCACTCTCCCAGGTTCTAGGGACCTGAAACTGTATCACATCTTCCTAAAGAGGAATCCTGTCTTGACAGCTGGTCTTGGGAACCAAAATTGGCCAATAAGGCACAGACAGGATTAAGGGAAGACAGAATTCTGTCTTGCTAAGTGGTCTCTCAAGTGAGAAGCAGGTCTCCTTGGGCACCTGTAAGAAATGTCTATAAAGTCCAGGTGGCTTTGTGTGTTCGCAGCAGTGTTGTGCTATGGCTGTGTGTGTGTGTGTTCTTTCAAAGAGCTGGGGCTTTAATACTCAGGTTCTAGAGATGTTTTTTTGGATCTGAACAACTATATTTTGAAGGCTTAAATGTCCTTGCAATTTTAGTTCTTTGTTTCTTCAACTAGGGAGGTCCATCTCCTTCTAATTATTTCTAAATAATTATTATTTTGCTTATATTTGTGATTTTTGCTAGTAAGAGCTCAAAGCACCTGCTAAGTGGCTTGCCCAGCTCTGGAATCAGAATAGCTTTGGACATCTTTCTCCTTGTTTAAATGACTTCATAGCCCTTCATCCTAATTTATCTTGAGTTCTCTCCGTTTTCACCTTTTAAGGGAAAAATACTCTAGGCTTAGGATCTATCTTTCTTTTTCCTTCTCCTGTGTCTCTGATATAGCTGGAGGGTGGTAGATTAGTTACAAAGAATTATTGCATTTCAAAGGTGGTATTAATATAAAACTGAAATAGGCTACCTAGGTAATTTTCAAAAATATCTTTTCCTAGAAATCTTTGATTAGATGGTTTGACCTAAAATTTACTAAATCCAGACACTGTGAAACATACCTTCCTTCTCTTCCTTTTTTAAACCTACTATGTGAAAGGCATTATCCTAGAAACTGAATATGGTGTAGGAGGTGACAATAATAGAGATAATAAGAGACAATAAGAGAGAAATAATAAGGAGAAATAAGTAAAAAAAAAAACTATGCCTGGTTTAAGTGAAAGGAATTTTGGATGAGCAGCACCCAAAAGACAAAATTGGACCATCACTACCATTGACATCACATGGCCATCATCATCACCCTTTCAATAACAAGGTAAAGATTGCAGAATATGAATCATCCATTGCCCTTCTAAAGATCTTAAATTCATATTAAAAGGTCAAAGGTCGTTGGTCCACCCTAAGTCTTGGCCCCTCCAATATGGGTTTCATGGAACACAGATTTTATGGGGCCATTGCTCTGCCTAAGATTACTCAACCTCCCTGTCTATATTTAGTTCCAATGCAAATTCTTCTGATGGCCAGGCATTAGAAACATGCCCCAGTCTTGTTTGGTGTAAATATTTTCTCTGGTATGAATTCACTGTCTACAGCTCACCACATTGCCAGGCTCTGTGACCCAGAGGTGGAGAGATGGGGAAACATACAGAGCTCCATCTCTGACCCCAAGGGGCACTCACAGACCAGCAGGAAAAGCAAAGAGTTACAGAGATGACAGCAGCCCCAAGTTTGTGCAGGTGAAGGGTGGTCCTGAAGGACTGAATAAAGAGATAACGCTGGTGCTGAGCATGGAAGGATGGTGCGGTTTTCTCAGAGATGGTTGCAAGACAGAGATGGTGTGCCCAGCCCTGCTTTCTGGCTGGGACACCATTCACTTTCTAACCTTCAGGTCTTTGCTGATGCGTTTCTATTATTAGGAATCTCTTCCTTTGCTTACCCAAGTCCTGCCTATGCTTCAGGGACTGAATCTAATCTCAGCTTTGCCGTGACATCTTCCCAGACCACCCTCTCTCTCCTCCCTGAACTCCTGAAGTCTGTTCCAGGCCATGGTGCCCAATATTACATTTTTGCTGACAGTCTGTTTTATTTGCTAGGAAGAAAACTCTGAGGACAGGAGGTCCAGGTCTTTTCCTTGGAACCATAACCTGGTCAAGCTAGGCAGAGGCTAGAGACGCAGAATAGTGCAGTGTTATAACTTTCAGAAAGTTGTTTAAAGTCCCTGTGCTTCAGTTCACTCGCCTGTAAAATGGGAATGATGAAATAGGTTTGTTGTCAGAATTAAGTCTGTAAGTGTAATAATGGAACAATGCTGGGAGCATGGTAAACACTAAATAAATGTTACCTAATGTTATTGTCTGATCCAACCACCTCCAGGCCTATCTACTCTCTTACAAATAAAGAAGCACTGAGAGGGGAAGTGACCATTTTAAGGCCACACAGCTAGTGAGTGTCAGAACTGAAGTGTCCTAACTCCCAGCCCAGAGCTCTCTCTGCAGCATCACACTACACCTTGGCCTTCCCACTGGTCCCACCCCAACCCTTAACTCACAGCTCTATATCTGTTTGCCAAGTGACTACTACGCCACCCCGAAGGCCCCAGAGGAACTGGCTAGTGTCCACAGAGAACAGGCAAACTGGCCCAAATCCTAGTGGTCTGAGCTCTCCACCCATAGAACTGCCACCCCACCCTTCAGAGAAGACATTGCCTGTGGACTGGAAGGAAAGAAGAGTTCAGGTGGTTTAAAATTAATGCTCTTGGATTGAGCTTAAAAGCTCCACCTTCCTCTCTCTCCATCTTCTATTACAACCTGAAGGCGACTTGGCTTTTGCCAGCTGGAGAAGCAGCTCCATTTAAAATCCATTAGTTTTTTAATTGCAGAGAGATTGCACTCCCACTGCTTGGCTGCAGGCTTTCACTTAGTCCCGGGTACCTGGGAACTAATGTGCCAGGCAGCCAGCCAGCCTTGTCCCAGCACCCCACAGAGCAGAGCTGGCCTGCTGCTCTCTCTGACCATGCCCAGGTCCCTTTCTCACCTGGAGGTTCTGCTCCAGGCTTAGTTACACAGACGGGCAGCTGGGGAGGCGGAAGCAATCCTGCCTTCTATGCCCTCCGCTACCACAAACTTGCTGTGTGACTTTGGGCAGGTTACTGTGATTCTCTGGACTGCACACTCTTCAAATTGGGTAATGTACCTTTAATGTACCAAACCCACCATAATTCACCACCCAGCAGAGAATATTTTATGATCCATTTTATATTCTAGGACACAGGCTCAGAGAGACTCGTCCAAGGCCACACGGCTGATAAGTGGTGGAGCCTGGACGCAAAGCCATGGGGCAGAACAGAAAGAACTAGAAATACCGCAGCATCAATCCAGATTCTGCCAGTACTGATGGGGTATCCTTGAGTGAATCCCTTGAGCAAATCAAATGCCAACATCTTTTATATGAAATGAAGAAAAACTTTGTATTTAATAATCTGTAATGTGAGTCTGTACATCTATCTGACTTGCCACCAGTAGCTTGATGAAAACACAGATTCCTGAACCTTAACCCAGGCCCAGAGAACCTCAGATCTCTGTGGGCGGGACCTGAGAGTTTGTAGCTGAGCAAACTCACATCTGTCATAAGGAAGGTGTGCAAACTGCCACTAGTTTGCTAGTTCTCATGTTCTATGAGCCGGTACCTGTGGTGGTCAAGGGCAGCAGGTTAGAGGAGCAACAAACACATCTCAAATTGTATCACATGCTTTAACACAACAAAAGAGAATTCCCCACTCATGTAACGTCTGTTGTCAGTGTGGGCGCCCCTCCACGCGCTGGCTCTCCACCTCGGGCTGCCTTGATCTATGGCACCTCCATGGCAACATGTGCTGCTGCCATGCTCCCTGGCAGAAGGGAGGCCTGACGATGGAAATCTGCCACTATGAGGAAAGTAAGCAGAACTCGCCAGCTGTAACGGAGAGGGGCAGAGAGAGGCAATCATCCCTGTGTGTCTGGACCAAAGTAGCGAGGAACGGGCATTGGCAAACAGAAATACCTGTTATGACGACCTATTGGAACCGCATGGATAAACCCTTCATCCTCACCTGGTTACACGGATGGGGAGTAAGAGGGAAGGCCAAAGGCCCGGGACTGGTTCTTGGGAGTGATCATAGCTACTCACTCATTTGTTTGTTCATTCGTTCATTCCAAAAACACTCTCTGAGCCCGTATTATGTGTTTGGTAATGGACCAGGGATGAAGAAACACAGACGTGCCTTACGCAGGCTACTGGCCTTAAGGCAGGTGGTCAGGTGGGAAAGGCAGCCATGTAAATGGATAATGAGAACAAACAACTGCAAATGCCAACTGAAGACAGGATTAGAGGGATTCTCCAGATGGGGGAACAGTATGTAAAAACCATGGAGACAGGAAACAGCTTGGGATGCTCATGCGTCCAGGAAAAATTGGTATGGCTGGGGCTTGGGGCAAGAGAAAGGAAATGCTGGGAAGTGTGGGATAAAGATCATGGGATGAAGATCAGGGAGAGTGAAAACACCGCGGGGAACAGTGAGAGACCTTTTCATCCATGTTGCTTTCTTTTGCGTCCTGGTGCTATGGGGGAAAGCGTTTTGCTTTTGGATAGACTTAGGTCAGAATGATAACTCTATTGATAATGAGCGGCTTTGGGCATATGTCCTGGCCTGTTTTGAGCAGCTACAGTGGAATACCTGGGACCGGGTAATATATAAAGAAAAGAGGGTTATTTAGCTCATGGTTCTTCAAGCTGAGAAGTCCAAGGGCACGGCCCGGGCTTCTGATGAGGGCTGGCATGATGTGCCACTCTGTAGCAGAGGTCGGTCAGTGGGCATGCGCAAAGAAGAGAAACCCTGAGGGGCCACCGGGCTTTACAGCAACTCACTCTCTCGCGGGAACTAATCCATTCCCGCGAGAACTAACCCAGACTCGCGAGAGCGAGAACTCACTCACTAGCAGGAGAGCAGGGGGAAGCCGTTCTTGAGGGGGCCGGCCTCACAACGCAGCCGCCTCCCAGCAGCGCCACGCTACCGAGTTGCAGCCCCAAGTTCAACATGAGTTTCGGTGGGGACAAACACACCTCATCCGAACACGGCAGTATCTAACTTCCCGGGGCCTGGGAGGAGGGCAATGGGCCGCACTCTCCCTGGGCTCAGCCCCGGTTGAGCATGTGTGGGGCTGGGGGGAGACTAGAGCCGGGCCATTTCCGTGGCGTGGGGACTCCTCGCACCGCCGCTTTGCTCTGGGAGCGCGTTGGCCTCGCCGGGGCTTTCCCAGAGCCGGCTTTCTCACGCTGCAGCCTGAGGCGCTTCCTGCCCAGCCCTCCGCCTTCCACTCGCCCCTCACAGCTGTGCGACCACGTGTGGTCGGACACGCTCCCCGTCCACTCCTGCTCTCACGCCCTTTTGCCCTCCACACAGACATTTGCCCCAGTAAGTGTCCCGGGCTTCTAATTCCATCTTGGCAACTGCTTCCCAGGGAAGCCAAAGTACCGCAGTGTTATAATACCGCCATTGTGATTTTTGTAGGAGGATTCAGTGATATAAAATAATGGGTGTATAGGGGTGGACCACGTGTCAGTCATTTTTTCACGAGCTCGTTTTTCCTTGTACCTTAGAGGCACGCATTACAGTAAAAAGGGTACTGGTGGACTTGGCGTCTCCCAGCCGTGGTTTCAAATTCAGGCTTTTCGCTTCCCTGCTGTGTGTGCGCTATTTCTGAGGCTTGGCTTCTTTGTGGTAGAAAGCTGGTGACATTGGCCTCCAGCAGCAGATCTGAGTGACTGAACAAGAAAGTCCTTATGAACACAGAGGGTTAAAGTTTATTGTCGACCATCCCTCTGAGCCCCTTTCCTCCTGAAAATGTCCCTTCTTCTTTCTCCATCTCCTCTTTGTGCTGCTTTTATTTTCACTTATGGACCACATCCTCACTCACAGCCAGAAGGACCCAGGCTTTGAGTAAGTGACTGGGCTTGCACTCATCTGTGCATCTTCTTACTGGCCAAACTCTGTGCCCCGCTGTGAAATTTTCTCAAAAGGTAGATCGGACTTGAAGCCTGGGCAGAGTTCCCTCAGAGTAAATGAGGTTCATTTAGCATCCTGAATTGTGCATCTACACTGTGCCAATCTTTGGACTGGGAAAACTGACATGGAGGGGACATGGTTCCGTCTTCCAACAGGTCACCATCAAAGGGAAGAGCTTGCTTATCGCCATTGATGTTGAACTCCTTTCTGTCCTTCACACCTGCCTGGTGCCTTTGCACTTGCTATTCCCTCTCTCTGGAGCAATCTTTCTTTTGCTCCTTAAATGGTTGACTACTTCTTCCTTCTTATCTCAGTTCAGAAGCTACCTCGTACACAGGCCTTTGCTGGTCACCAAATTCCAGATAATCTCCATCAAACCATGGTATTTGTTTTCTTCCTATCATTTATTACACCTTGGCATGCTCTTGTGTGTTTATTTATTTATATTTTTGTTTCATAGTTTCCCCCTACCCTCTAGACCTCTCAAAAGTACATAAGCTCCTTGAGGACTGGGATCCTGTCTGTCTTGGTCACTTCAGTATATATTCTTGGAACCTCAAGCAGTGCTAAAATCTCCATCAGTATTTGTTGAATAAATCAATTTGTTAAAGGATGACTATTTGCAAAGAACATTTGCTCATGAAAATAACCAGGTTTTATTTTTTTCCAACAGAAAAATACATCATACATGTTTCCATTATATGTGTTGAGCTGCACTCTATGGGGGCAACTGTAATAGAGCCTAATTCTCTCTCCTGCTGGTCTCCAAGCTGCTGCATGGGTCAGTTGTTATCCTAACCCTGGAGTAAATCTCACTCAGGTACCACATCCTTCTGAGTTCCTCTCAGTCTCAAGCATAACTTCATTTTGGCAAATAAACTATCCAACCCAATCTACCGTTTTAAGTCAAATCTTGAGAAATTGCTAATATTTGATAATTTTCAATCTATGTAAATGACACTTTCACATAGTCGAAACTTACAATGCAGCATAAATTGAACATAATTCAAATTTAAGCTCATTCCCCTCCCTCAGCTTGGAAGCTGATGAAGGGCATTGTTATCTCTCTCATGACCACCTTCTACACCATTGGCTCCTGTTTCTCCTTTAAGCTCAGACAAACGAAGAGGGGAATGGGGAGAAGGGCATAGTTTCATGTGGCTGGTTAGTGTTGGAAGTTGGTTTTGGGGTCTAGGCTTGGTGAACAGTTAAAACTGACGTCTTCCTTGGACTATTGTGTGTGTGTTTTCCTTGGGAGCTTCCCGCAGGGCAATTCCCCTTCTGTAATCAATGCATTCTGTGGGGACAACCAACGGTGGCCCATCCTCTGGTTGTATGCCCCAGGGATCCTCATGCACAAAACCTTCCAAGATGCTCCAGGCAAGCTCTCTCAGTCGTGGCTGATCCACCATCAGTGAAAGAATCTCTTTCGCCCAGTAGAACTTACTCACAGGGTTCATTCACAGCCTCTCACATCAGTCTCAATGTTCCCTCAAACCCTAGGGACCCGGATCAAGTTCCCTGTTTGGTCCCATTAGTCTCTCGTCTAATTTAACGTCAAGAGGTGAGCCCCTTCCCTCCACCTTGAGAAGAAAGAGGGAACAGACCCTTTAGCACTCCTATAACTCTCTCCAAAGGATTCCCCTCCTCACATGCTTCCAATTCAATATTTTTATAAACTGGATGTAAGTGACTTTGCTGGCAGAACCAGTTGTATTGTTTCCTATTCCATCTTGCGTGGGGGATCCAACACCTCATTTTAGGATGTGGGGATACCCATCATCCACTATACTATTCTAGGCCTTTGAGGACTCTGTTGAAATTCTAGGATGATAGGAAGAACTATCATTGACATTGGTTTCACTTATTTACAATTGTTTACCAAGTCTTGCCTTCCCAGGCATTTTATTTCAGAACTAATGGCACAAACCTGCAAAGTACAGCTGCTTCTGACCCTATTAGATGAAGATTTGGGAGACAACTCAGCTGCCTGTTAGAAGGTTTTAATCAGCTTGCCCTTTGAAAAAGATGGATTACAAGAGCAGCGTGTGATCACTGCTGTGAGGGAGACCTTCAAAGTCAGTTTTCTGCTAGGAAAAGTTACTTAAAAATATATTGACAAACTGACCAACCACTCACAGGACTGGGTCATTTAAACATGGCAGCTGTTGACAGAGTTTGACAAAGATCAAGTCTCTTATCTATTTTTTAAAAATGACATTGCATAAAGAGTCTGACATCCAGACTCTGCAAGGGACAGTGGAAGGCACAGTATGAAGTTCTAGGGTTCCTTACTTTTCCACTAGCAGATAGGTAATGTAGTGTAGTATAGAACACAGGTTTTGGGGTCAAACAGACCCAGACTTGAATTCTTGCTTCCTTATTAACTGAGTGTTATTAGATTTTTCTCACCTGGAACCCCGAATTGATAGGATTTATATGAATATTAAACAAGGTAAGTTTCATGGTACTTTGCTTTGAACATAGTAAATACTTGATAAGTATTAACTTTTTTTTTTTTTTTTTTTTTGAGACAGAGTCCTGCTCTGTTGCCTAGGCTAGAGTGCAGTGGCATCATCATAGCTCACTGCAACCTCAAACTCCTGGGCCTAAGCGATCCTCCTGCCTCAGCCTCCCGAGTAGCTGGGACTACAGGCACAGGCCATGACACCCAGCTAGAATTTCTATTTTTAGTAGAGACGGGGGTCTCACTCTTACTCAGGCTTGTCTAAACTCCTGAGCTCAAGCAATCCTCCCACCTTGGCCTCCTAGAGCACTAGGATTATAGGCATGAGCTACCATGCCCAGTCAATATTAACTATTTTTGACAAAATTGTTATTATTACCAATATAGTAATTATGAACCCAGAAGTCAAACTACCTGGGCTTGAATCTTTGACTCTGCTACTTACCAACTATGTGGTCTTGTCTATAAAAAGTGGGTATTGAAAACCTGTCTCAAAAGGTTATGGAAAATGTTAACCTGAGTTAATGAATATAAATATAAAATAGAATAACACCTACAACATAGAAGACTCTCAGCAACTGTTAGCTGTTAAAATTACTATTACTTACTATTCCTAAGGCCCTCTTTGTAATCTTTTCCCCCAAGAATTCCATAGATTGGAAAATGTGATCTATCACCAACTATGCTTGATTTCTTCTCTTCCCTCCCCAACCCTCCTGCTAAAATGGATCAAAGACAGTCATGGCTGCAAATTAGGATTTCTGATTAGCAGGAGGGAACCTAGAAGTGTTATCAGACTAATTCCAGTAAAAAAGCAAAGATGTTGGTATTTTTGTTAACCAATGAAACATTATGCCTCCAATTGCCTTTTTAAAATTTTAGATACAACTCCAAACTTAGCAAATAAATTGCAAACACAATACAGAAACTTTTTTTACTAAATTATTTGAGAGTAAGTAGCCAATCTGTTGTCCTATCACCTAGAATACTTACGTGTGTATTTTTTAGAAACAATGACATTCTCCTATAATCACAACACGTCTTTCAAATCAGAAAGTTAAGCTCGATACACCATCACCATCCACTCCCCAGCTCCACTCAAGTTTCTCCAATTGTCCCAATAATTTCCCTCTCAGCTAAAGAAGTTTTTGTTGTTTTTTGTCATTGCACCTCATAGGTGGCAGATGAGTTCATTTGTTTATTTTAATCTCTTGATCAAGGGGGCGTCTGCTGGGCTCCCCCATGCTAAAGTCACTCCTCTCCCTTTTGTAACTATTATAATACTTGTTTATGGAAAAGCACTTTGACACTACACAAATATGCCATTGTTGTCAGTCTTACCAGTATGGATTTGCGGTTTCCTATTTTATTCTATAATAATAAAATTATACAATAAAATAATAAAGTCATCATCTATTAGTATCATTATTTATTCTGTCCCTAATTTGGCTATCAGGGCTCTATTCAGGCTGGTTTGGGTCCCCTTTGACATGCACTCATAGTTTCTCTCTGTCACAGGAGAGATGTCTCCAGGCTCATCTCAGGCTTTCCCTGCCCTCCCTCTGAAATAAGCCATTTCCTCGGGGGCTCTGGTTTCTTTCACCGGAGGATGGTATTAGGAAACCAGCACATTAGCTGTAAGTGTGCTCACTGTGGCTGGGAGGTCGCTACTTCCAGGTCTCCTCAGTAGACAGTACCAGGGAAAGTATCTGTATAGATCCACACATTTATATCTTATCTATCTATATTCATTAAAAACCATGAATTCACTCCAACTGTAACCCCAAAACTATGATTTTCATTCTAATATTCTGTCTTTCCATATTTGCACCTCCCTTCTCCAGCTGGTTCCCACTCTCCCTACTTGATTTGCTACTTTGAGCAATCCCCCTGCATGTAACTAACTGCCTGCTTCCCCTGCCACACACTCCCCCAGGGACAGATGGCCCTCATTCCATTTGAACCCCAATAGCCTGCATAGGGACACCCCTTCACCCTGCTGAGTCTTGGCTGTCCCTGCCCTGGGCTGCCCCTGTGCACGGGTATCCTCTTGAGGAACCCACTTCAGAACACCCTTCCTCACTTTTTCACGCTCAAGCTCACTCCTCCCCGTGGGGTCCCCTGTCCTTCTCGGGCTCTGACATCCCCCCACAAACTGCCCTTCATGTAGATGTGCTTGTCACCCTGCTCGGGTTCCCACTACCCATGAGGAGCAAACCCCCAGCACCACCCCATAGACACCCTAATCACTCCACTGGGCCCCAACAGCTGCTCCTCTCTGTGGATGCTCCCCACACCCACATGGATGACTCTCTCCTGACACGGACAACACAGCCACATGCTCCAGCCCTGACATTTCACACGCCCCTCTACATGGAAGCTCTCTCACCCTGGAAGGGCTCAGGTGACCCTGCTCAGGGTAGCCCTCACCTGTGACCCTCCCACCCTGCGTATGCCGGCCCTGTTGGCTCCAGGTCATGGCAGCTCCCTCCCTGGTGGGTGGAGGTGCCTACATTTGCTACTGTACCTGGCAGCCCGGGGATTGACTTACTTAGCAAGGAAAGAGCAGGAGTGGGGCAGAGAGAAGAAGAGAAGAAGAAGAAGGTGAATAATATTTGAGGAAAAGATTCTTCTTTAACAACCCAATTCAGTGTTTTTACAAATATGTGCCTAAATTAATAAAAAGGCTAGAACCTCTAAGACGTTTTAGAAGCATCTTTTAAAAGAAAGTCACAGTCTTTGAAATTGAGTTATTTCAAAACATGCAACATCATACTCTGATTTCTCTTCAGATTATATAAATCTTTCGCCTTTTACAAAATATGCAACATTGACCTAAGCCTATTGCTTATGTTGCAGAGGTGCTCTAAGGATCAAAGAAGATACTAAATGTGAAGTCACTCTTCCCACTTTAAAGCGCTAAGAGGAACGAATCAAATGCTCAGGGTGGCACAACACTTTCCACACACACAGGAGCCACCATACTCTGACAGCTGCCATGATTGGTCTCTAGGAAAAGGAGTTCGAGGCTCCAATCCATCCCTCTTCCTGTTCCAATCTTTGATCCTCCTGGAGATGTAGTAGGACCAGGGTCACAGCATCTCACCGTCAACAAGGAGGAGCCTTCAAGACCCGGTGCCTGGTACCCATGTCCTTGTTCTCTTTCTTCCTCCTACATGTCAATTATCACACAGCCTCATTTTTCTCTTTCTTTCCTTTTTGGCTGTTCTATTTTCTCTAAGGGACAGCCTAGCCCTTAGATGCGGCCCTAGACTGAGCAAGTTTGTGGGCAGCCTAAGCAAGATTTTCCCTCCACAGTGGGTTAGACATTCTTCTTCACTGAACACTGGAAAGAAATAGGCATGGTAGGCGTTCATCTTGGTTAATGCAAGGCTATAGTTAGAGCTAACAAGTATAGTAAGAGAGATGTCCTACATGTGCCTGAGTGTTGCTTTTTATTACAAGTTGCTTATTAGTTCAATTCTAACATAAGTTCCCTGCCCTGTTTTTCTTTCTTTGTGTTTATAGTTCTTTTAAGACCTATAAGAAAGAGAGGTGGCTTGTCCAAGCCAGGGTTTGGATATTCTTGGGTTCCCTTCATTCCCTCAATGGCTATTTATCAAGCTCCTATGTACTAGGTACTTTTTAAAGATGATAATAAGTAGTGGTAAGTATATGAGATATGGTTCTTCTCTGTTGAAACTTAGTCAAATGAGTGAGAGAGGCTTTGAACAAGAAACCCACATGCATAATTGCCAGTTATATCACTTGAAAATGCAAAATTTGAACTAAATAGAAATTAGACAGAGTCCAAAGAAACATATATCAGGCAGAAGCAACAGCATGTGCAAAGGCCCTGGGGCAAGAAATACTTTGGCAGGTTCAAGGGACTACAAGGAGGGTACAGTGGTTGGAGAGCAGTGATCAGGAGGTACTATGAATAAGACACAGGACTGGAGAGACAGGCAGCCTCCAGATTATGCTGGGTTTATAGGCTGGTAAGAATTTTAGGCTTTATTCTAAGTGCATGAGAATCATGAAAACATCTTAAGCAGAAAAGTAGCATAATTTATTTAAAAAAATATTCTTGCTACTTTGTAGAAAATGAGTTGAAAAGGCGCAAGATTAAAAGGCAATAGGCCCTTCAGGAGCTATTGCAATCATCCAGGTGTGAAGTGATGGGAGCTTATCCGGAGAGAGCAGCAGCAGCTCTCCCATCCATCATCCTCAGCAATCCCAGGCCAGGCTGAAGGTGGTGGGTCCATAAGGGCTCAAAGACATGACTTCAGGCTCATTAGATTAATCTCCTAACTTTTGGTCAAACCAGCCATAGTACAATGTGATTTTTCCCCCTCATCTGAGATTCAAACTCGTTATTCTTTGTAATGGTTGAGGATATTCACCAATTCATCATTCTACATATTACAGAGGGGAACTGAGATGTGTGGCTCCCAATGAATACCGCACCTCTTGGTATTCATGCCTTGGTGTCATCCCTTCCCATGAGCATGAATTGGACTTAGAAATTCTCTTCTGATGAGCAGAATACTGGAGATGGATTAGATGTCACTTCGGATTTTAGATCCCATAAAGACTGTGGCTTTGCTCGCTCTGAGGGAAGGCAGCTGCCCTGCTGTGGGCTGCTCTGTGAAAAGCCATGTGATTTGGAGCTCAAATGCAACCTGAGAGGACCCAAACCCTGCCAACAGCCACGGGACTGAGCCTGGACACAGACCCTCCCCCAGTCAAGTCTTGATATGACTTATGACTGCCGCCCCAGCCAACACCTTGATTGCAGCCTCCAGAGAGACCCTGAGCAAGAGGCACCCAACTAAACAATACCCAGAGCCTCCCAGGAACCGTGAAATAGTAAGTGTTGCTTTAACCTGCTGAGTCTTGGAGAGATTTGTTGTGCTGCAATGAATACCAAGTATAGCAACATTCTAAAATGTCTCAAGTATTTGTGCATTGTCTCCAAAAGCAGTCTTGGTGTCTGTCCCTCAGTCTTACACAGCTGCATTAGCAGGTCCATTCCTGTCAGGGCAGTAGTCACCAGCCACAGAGGCAAAACATTCCTGGAGACATTGGTTATACATCTGTAAGGACCCTGGAGACCCATGTCCAGCCCTCTCAGAAATGCATAAGTGGAGGTTCCCAGAGGAACCTTTGATCTTGCAGCTCACCAGTTTTAGGGTAGAGATACTATCTTGTATCTTCTAACTTCCAGATTGATTTAGCATCTCAGTCTTCTAGCTTTTAGGGTGATGAGCCAGAACCTCTGATCAGAAACTTCTAGATGATATTCAGAGTTTTGGCACTATATTAGTTTCCTGTTGTTTCTGTAGCAAATACCACAATCTTAGTGGCTTAAAAGAGCACATTTCACACACCGTTTGGTGGTCAGAAATCTGAAATGACTGTCACTGGAATGAAATAAAGGTGTTGACAGGGCTGAATTCCTTTTTGGAGATTCTAGGGGAGAATCTGTTTCAAGCTTTGTAAGGCTGTCTGTATTTCTCAGCTCTTGCTCTCCTCCCCCATCTTCAGGGCCAGCCATGGGGAGTTGACTCTTTCCCACATCACAATACTCCAATGCTCTCTCTCTTCACCATTCAGGAATTCTTGTGAATACATTGTATCCACCTGGATAATTCAGGATAATTGACATATATCAAAGCTAGCTGTTCGGTAACCTTGATTCTATTTACAATCTTAATTCTGCTCTGCCATGTAACCTATTAATAGGTTCATGGTATTAGATGGGGCTGTCTTTGGTGGGGAAGATGGTGGTATTATTTTGCATGCTGCAGGAACCTTCCCTCTACCTCCCTTGGTAGAGGAACCTTCCCTCTACCTCCCTTGTCAATTGCTGAGGAAATGTTGTAGTAACACCTTTATACCAGATACATATGCTCTTCCCTCTGTCCCTTTATGGTAACAACTTTGATGTGCCCTTCAGAGTCCATTACCCTGTGGACAAGCCACTGACTGAGGGTGTAACCGGGCTTCCAACACAAGGGTTTCCAACCTCAGACACTGAGTCAATAGACAGTGAATGATGCAATGGGGTTTTTGCAAAAACTGAGATCCACACTTGGAATTTTAATTGCATGCTAGCAGATGCGTACATCTAGCCTCTCTGCTAGCCATGGTGCCTAATATGGGGATGGCCACATGTTGGGCAACCCATGGATGCACCTCGTCTTCATCTTCCTTGGCGTCTTTGTAGTGGCTGAAGCTCATTGGGCCTGTGAGATGAAGTAGGGGATGGGAAAAGTAGAAGAAAAATGCCTTGGTTCATGTACATAATTCATGAAGCCTGGATATTAATATTAATGATCCTGTCCACTAAAGTCAGGTAAATGAAATATGCAGAGGAAGATAAACTTGGAAGCCCAGAAACTTCAGGTCTTTTAGACTTAGTTCCCCTGAGGGCATAGCTATAAAAGTATAGCCAGATTTATACACAGCTATTGTGCAGAGCCAAATTAGAGCTTGCTAAGAACTTTTACATCTATTAACTTGCCCACAATAACCCCCGAAGTTAGCAATACCAGGAAGAGCTCCCACATTATGAATGAGAAGAGTGAAGCTCCACCAAAGTCACAGAGCATGACAGAAGCAGAGCTGGAGCTGGGATTCAGGTGACCTGACTGTAAATTTCACATTCTCCTCACAACCTCACTCTGCTATGTTAGTTTTTACATAATGTGATTTAGATGACATACACAAATTTCTCTTGATGTTATATGGAGCAGAAAAGCAACAATGATGAAAAGCCACTGTGCTAAGAACATTTAAAATCCTCTCTGTCTCACAAAATTTCTGTGTCTCTAAAATGGGATATAAGTAGGGCTTATCCCATATACTTCTTGGGTGATTAAATGAAAGAATGAACACAGAAAAGTCAACATAGTGCCTTTTGTTAAGATGGCTTTCCAGGGAAAAATAGCCTTTATTTACTTATTCATTCATTTGCTCATTCACCAAATGTTCGCTGAGCTTCCATGATGCCTACAGACCTGTTCTGAGCACTGGAGTTACAACAGGGAACGAAAGAGACAAAGACCCTTCTCTCTTTCCTTTCATGACTACCCACAAACCAGTAAGGAGAGTGGTGATTAGATGGAGCTCGGTCGGGCAGGCTGAGGGGTCAGGAAGTGTCAGGGAGTTCCTCTCTGAGGAGCTGATATTTGATCCATGTGAAGGGAGCGAACGAGGCTAAAGGGAGTCACCCCAAGTGGGCCACAACTGGGGAAGAGTGATCCTGACATGAAAACTATGGAAAATAGCACACTCCAAGCTGTGCTTAGCAACTAGGAACATTGGCTATATTGAGGGGATTTTCAGTTTAGGTTCAAATTCAATGTAGCATGAGCTTCCGCTCTCCACTGTCCCCACATCCCTGCTAACATCCACTCCTCAAGTTTCCCAAGAATAAAGCAAAGGACAGAATTCCGCATTCCATGTCTTGCTCCAGAGCACTCTACCTTCTTGCCAGGAAGCTGGTTAACTGAGCTTTCTCCTCCTGCCTCTGCTTAGGCTCACCTGAAAAATCCCTCCTGCATCCTTATCATAACATCGTTGAACTCTGACCACCTGTGAATTTAATTCAACAACATTTATTGAGCATCTGCTCTGTGCTGGCACAGTTGCAAATCCAGGGTATATAGTTATTTACCCATCTCATTTTATTTATGTTTAGTGTCTGGAGGGTAAAGACTGTGAATTCTTATGGATGTAATCCCAGCACCTAGGATTTCCTTGATGTTTAAAACCATGACCTTAAGAGATGGCTTAGTCCATTTGTGTTGCTTTAAAGACTACCCGAGGCTGGGTGATTTATGAAGAAAAGAAGTCTATTTAGCTTATCATTCTGCAGGTTACACATGAAGCTCAGCACTGGCATCTGCTGCTAGTGATGGCTTCCGGCTGCTTCCATTCATGGCAGAAGGTGAGGTAGAGCTGGCGTGTGCCTAAGGTCACATAGCAGGAGAGGAAGCAAGGAAGCAAGGTGCAGGTGGGGGCTGTAGCTCTTTTTAACAGCCAGCTCTTGTGGGAATTAACAGAGTGAGAATTCACTCACCCTCCACAAAGGCCTTAATCTATTCGTGAGGAGTCACCCCATGACCCAAACATCTCCCATTAGGCCCCAACTCCAACACCGGGGGTCAAATTTCAACATGACATTTGGAAGGGACAAATGAAACAGACTATAGCAAGAGATATTTGGTGAATTGATCACACTAAAGTTCACCACCTTTCTTACACTCCATGCCTCCATATCTTTTCATAAAAATAACATTAAGTCGCTTAATTTTTACCTCACTGAGAGTCAGAAGGCTCTTTTGTGTAAATTAACTCATTGGGAATTAGGAGACTTAAAAATGTTTATTCCTTTCAATTCAGCAATTGTACATTTAGGAAATAATTCCAAATAAATTAAAAGAGTCTAATGAAATATTTGAGTGTAGAGGTACTCCTTTCAGCATTATTTATATTAATCAAAATTGGTCACAGTCTTATGTCCAGCAACACAATAGCAGTCCTATAAGTTGCATTTCTTTCTGCACATCTGCATCTTTCTCCTCTTTGTCCACCTCCTTCTCCTCCCTTCTCCCTCTGCCGCCTCCTCCCTATTCTTATCCTCCACTCTACTTTCTTCTTCCAAAGAAAGCGTCATCACCTTGCACTGAAAGGAGAACCTACCATTTTGAAAGATAGTAACTATAGGGTAGACAGGTGAAGCCAAATCTAGCTTACAGAAACCTATAAAAGTTATATGTTACTTTACTGACATGTGCACATTTTTTGTGAAACTTTACCTCTGAAAATAATTTGAGATGTTTTATTCCAGAAAAGATTTACCTAAGTTTCTGCTAGCTACCTGGGGCAAGGGTCTACAAGACTAGGACCATTTTAAACTGAATTCCTAGCTAGATGTTCAACAGCTAAAGTGAATTCTGACTGCAAACTGTCTGATAGCTGGTTAATGTTTACAACTTCTTATTGGCAACTTTTCCTCCCCATTCATGCCAAGGTTTCTGAGATGGGAAAACTTTTTTGAAATCCTCCAGGGGATGGGTATTTCTAATTCTCCCATGCACTGAAGATGTAAACTCTGTAGGGTCTGGCTTTATTAGGAGCTCCTATGCTAGACATCCCTTTATATTAAGTGGACTCTGTATCTTGTTAGCTGTCTCTGGGCCCTGTAAAACTGCAACAAAACAAAACAAAACTTTTAAATTTCACTCCCGGCACAAGAAACTTCAGTGCTACACTTGCACCTCTAGAAAGGTGCAAGCGTAGAAAAAGCTCAGTCCCTGTTATGAGTAACACTCACCTTTTTGCTAGGTCAAAGAACAAAAATATTTTCTCCAGCAGTCGACAGTTGTCTCAGCAGGAGGATTGTTGGGAGTGGTGCTGGGCGGAGGCACCTAGTTTATCAATTGTCAGAAACAAAAGCCCTTCACTCAGTAAGATAAAGAATTGGGACACAAATCTAAATTTGCCTGCCTCCGGGGATCCTTGACCATTCTGAACCACATCACATTTAATACCGGTGTAGTGATGGTATAGATAGATTCCAGTCTACTCCAATTTAAGTCAGACTGGATCACGGGTACTACATTTAGTACTCAGAACTTGTATACCTTTTCTGAATGACTTAGCTCTAGAGTTCAACTTTGATCCTGCTCATTCCAAAGCAGAGAGAGCAGCCGAGCCTGGGGGCAGGTGTGCAGCAGAGAACGAGGTAAAGGGAGCGAGTAAGATTTGCATCTTGCAGTGTTGTTTTGCCCCTGGAGTGCAAATGATTAACCAGACCATCTTTCTGCTCCATTCATCCCCAACCTCTTCCTCCCTTGCCTAGTCAGTCTGGGCAGCATTACTCTCAGAATCCAAGACGGAGGCAAGTCAAGATTAATGGGCTGTCACACATTTATATAAAATCTGCTTTTCCTTTTCCTCTTCAATGAGATATTCAAACACATTACAATGAGCAATATAAAAACCATAACACGTAAACCTTTTACTTACATTTCTTAAGACTTTATCTAAAGAAGATACAGCATCAATTTTCTCTCTATATCTTCTAAGAGTATTACCACGGAAAAATTTTAAACTATAGAAAATTGTTCCAGCTGCATATTTGATTTATATAAGAAGGAACTAGAATTCTATACACACCTGAAAGGGAAAGCTGTCCTTAAAATGCATAGGTTGGGTCACTCATCTACCCATATCTTCACCCTTATGTCCACTCACCTATGCCCACCAAGTCCATCAGCCATCCATCAATCTATCATCTATAAAATTATCCATCTCTCCACTCATTAATCTGCCCAATCTTCAACCCATTCATCAAACCATAATTCCATCTATAAATATATTTTCCATCTATTTGTCTATTCACCCATCTATCCATTTATCACTGTTTTTAACTTACATCCATCCATTTATCCATGTATCTATCAATCCATTTCTTGATTTATCTATCAATCTATTCAGAAATCTTTTTTGGCACCCATTACATATAGGATACTGAGCTGGTCCACATCTGAATACTAAGATAGGTCCCACTACAACACAAGACAAAATGTGGCAAGTACTTTTTGTATGAGCAAAGTATTCAAGGGAATCTTAGGATGGAGCAGTCAGTGTTTCATGGAGAGGAAAAAGAGAAAGAGAATGAAGAGAAACAGCATTTGATTTAGCAGTTAAATTACATGCAAATTTTAACAGATGGAAATTGAGTGGATAGAGTTGGGGTTTCTGGAGAACATGGGGTTTTGAGAGTTCTTTCAATTCCTGGAGAGACCTTATGTTCTTCTAAGCTATATGAACCAAGAGTTGCCCTTAGTGAAAGAGAGAGAAAGAAACTTCTGTTGTGTCAAACCACTGAGACTTATTTTCAGGTTGGTTGTTTTAGCATCTAGTGCTAAATATCCTGATTAATTAAAGCACCTGCAACGTGCCAATTTATTCCCAACATATTCTGGGGGATCAGAAGATGCAATAGGTTGTTTGTACACTGCCAGTAATGAGATATGAGATGTACACATTCTCTCTCTTTTTCTCCTCTGTCCCCTCCTCTTCTTCCTCCTCTTCCTCTTTCTTTTCCTTCTTATTTCCTCATCTGAGGGTCTAGACCTGGTTGACTATGGTTCTTCTAACTCAGTAGCCCAGAAAGCTGAAGTTCCCAAGAATGTTTTCCCTCTGGAGTCTGATGATACCTGGTGTTCATTTAGTCATAACAATACACTGTCTCCCTGTTGGTTTTCAGGCTTCTCACGTGTAGGATGGACACATTGCAAATTGGCTTCTTATCAGGATTTCTGATGTGTTTCTGGGTATATTCTGGGTACTTGAGAGCTCCTTCATATCCTAGAAATACAACTCTTTTGACTCCGGGCTGTCCTGTGCTAGGGCCTTACATTTGTAGGGGGATTGACAGTTCACATCTCCCAACACCTGGGTGAGGCAGACCTAGCAAATACTGACTGATACACCAGCCAAATGGTAGAAGTCTCTGCACAGTTCCATGTGATTTTTCTCTAGGAAGCACCCCCTCTGCTCCGGTCTTCACTAAAGCCTTCTGAAGTCATGAATGTCTGGTGTGCAGAATCTTTGTGGTGGATACTCATGATGGTGACTACTCTATGTGGTGGAGAGATGAGAAAACCAGGGCCCAGAAGGCAGTAGGGACTAGAACATAGCTCCTACCTGCTTATATTACCTTCAATATTAAAGACTTCCATGGGCCATGGGATTAAAAGTCATCAAGGCGAAATTAACTTAAATCTCAACAGTTAGGGAGGGGTCTCATTGATATTTGTATTGCATAAAGAATTTGCTCTTAATGAAAGAACAACACTAAGAATTGCTTTTATTGTTTAATGGAAAAGCAAGCACCACATGTACTCAATACTAAATTGGAACTAATCAATCAACCCTTATGTGCACATTAGGAAGTAAAACTCAAGGGAAATCAAGCAGGGGGAAGGGGGGAAGAGAATGGGTAAATTCACACCTAATGGGTACAGTGCACACTATCTGGGTGAAGGGCACACTTACAACTTTGACTCATACTGTACAAAAGCAAATCATGTAACCAAAACCATGTAGCCCCATAAAACTCTGAAATAAAAAAAGAAAAAAAAACCCACACACAACAGAGCCAGTCATGGTGGCATGCACCTGTATCCCCAGCTACTCAGGAGGCTAAGGAGGGAGGATCCTCTGAGCCCAGGAGTTCAAGGTTGCAGTAAGCTATGATCATGCCACTGCACTCCAGCCTGGGCAACAAAGTAAGATCCCATCTCTAAAAAAATAAAAAGAAGAAAATAAGAAAACACAACAGTATTGAATGATGCACTTTTCTGAAGCACTAGTTTCAAGGTAATTTCTATGATAGTATGATTCTCACTCCTTTGCATTTTAATATGCTTTCTCAAGGAGGGTGGAGAAGAAGAAGAAGTTCTACTCAATAAAACAATGCATAAATACCCAGCCTGGTTTATCTATGCTGTAGCTTAAGGGAGGATGTGGGATATGAGGAAGGCTTTCGACCAGCACTGCCAATAGAAATGCAATGTGAGCCATACATGTAATTTTGAATTTTCTAGTAGTCACAATAATGTTTTCCTTCTGGAGTCTGATCATACCTGGTGTTCATTTAGTCATAACAATACACTGTCTCCCTGTTAGTTTTCAGGCTTCTCACGTGTAGGATGGACACCTTGCAAATTGGTTTCTTATCAGGATTTCTGATGCGTTTCTGGGTATATTCTGGGTACCCAGAATTAATTGTTCATGTGCAATTAATTTTAATATATGTTATTTAAGCCAATACATCTAAAATATAATCATTTTGACATATTTCATATTCTTTTATCACATTAAGCCCTTGAAATCAGGTGTGTTGTACGTCTCAGGTCAGCTACATTCCAAGTGCTCAGTAGCTGCGTGTGGCTGGTGTGGCTAGTGTCCACCATACTGGACATCACAGCTCTGAGACCTGCCACTGCCAGAAACAGCCAAGCCAAGGCAGGGTGAACTTCTCTGGTGGGCTCTATGATGCCCTGAGTAGTGAGTCTAACCTCTGACCGCTGACCTCTCCTCCTTTTCCCCCAGGAGGGCATTATCCTTGTCCACAGAAATGGGGCAGATCTCATCCAGTGCTTGCCTGCCCAGGCTTCCTGGAAGAGCTGCTGATTGGAGGAGAAGTGTGGAAGATTCCAGATGTATATTCCACCTGTCATCTGCCAAGGCTCCGGGTAGCCTGGGGCAGTTTTTCAGCACTGCTTCCCCCATCTGCACACTGACGTCTGCACGTGATTGCTCACAGTCCGTCTGCACGATCTCTTAGCACCATCCTCCCCCTTTTCCCTCCACTCATCCCCACTTTGAGCAGAGCAAGAGAAAGCAAGGTGCTTGTTATTTCAAATGGGGCTTGACGCAGCTTCACAAAGAGTATAAAATCAAACCATTTCACAGGCAATCACACCCAGGCAGTTAAAACAAACGGAGAACTCAATTACAGCCCATTACTGTCGGATGCAGTGCTCTGGTCTCCGCATCCGTGGTTTCTGGAAAAGGGGTGGGAAGGGGCAAAGGGCACCCTCCTTCTGTTGCCTCTAATAGGCTGGGTCCACTGAAAAGAGCTTCATATCTTCTATCAGTCCAATAGGGAAACACAAGTGAACAATTCTCCTGCTATTTAAATAGCTGAAATGATGGTGTCGACAATTGCTAAGCAAAAAACCTTTCTTTGATTAGCATCATGGGTCCAAAAATGTATTTACTGTGTGTGTGTGTGTGTGTGCATGCACATGCAACACACATGTGATTGCTTCCTCATAACCATGGAGTATGTACACTTGTCACATCTGACGGTACTGGAGTCACAATAAAATGAGGTTCCAATTTCCTATGGGCATCTTGAACTTGTCAAATTAGTGCTTTTTTTGTAAAATGAGAATAATAACAGGGATGCTATAAAGACCAAACATAGTAAGACTTGTGTAAGTTACTTTCTGAGTATCTATCTATCTATAATATCTATTTATTCATAAATGGAGGAGTGTGGTATGACCCAGACAAGCCTGGTTAATAAAACGGTACAAAGAATTATGGAGGTCAACTTAGAGACGTGAGCCTGTTCTGAACCTTTGTTCTATGTTCTCAATGCATAGAAATTACAGATAAAATATTATATATAGTAGTAAGAATAACATCATTTTGTTCAAAGTGTAAGAAAGAAATAGATGATGGGGAAACCTAACGTGGGAAGCCTGAAATTGAAGTATCCTGATCTGTAGATGTTAGGACCAGGTATGGGTGGTGGGTCAGAGACCCCTTTCTCGGGTAGGGACAAGGACTCAGTGTACCCCACGCATGGAAAGGACTGTATCCTTTTTCCCCAGGTGAAGCCAGGGTCACGAATGGCCCATAAATCGACACCTTAGTAGCTCTGCCTTCCCACCTCGTGCTGTGACCAGAACTATGGCAGTAAGATGTGCCTGGTGGAAAATGGGTCCCTAGTGAGCCTGGCAAGTGGACCAGGATTGTACAGTATGGGAGATGCAGGAGTCCTGTTGCAAGGCCAGGTTTACACACTTTCCAACTGAACATTCTTTTATCTATTAAACTTCTCTGTTTAAAGTAAAACTAGGATATCTTCTCTATCTTTTTGTCATTCTCATGAGCTTTAACAGTGAAGTCATAACAATAATAATAGTTGCTCATTAATTCATCATTAATTCTCTATCGTGATCAGATACTGTGCTAGGGAAACAGTCAAAAAAGATCCAATCCTTCTGGGCAATATGAACACAACAAAACATTTATATTACAATTAACAGCCTCTTTGAGTCCCACACCAACGCTGTGAGGAAGGGTTAATCCCAAGATAGTAAGCAAATGAGGGAACTGAGGCTCTACAGATAAAGTAGTTTCCTCCAAATCACTCCGTTAGGCAGCTGTGTGCATCGGCTGGAACTCGGATCTTCTGATGTCTTCTAAGAACCCAGAAGGCTTCCCTTGCAAAGCACAAGGGCCTAGGCTGCAGTGTGTAAGGACTTTGGGGTTTGCTAGAGATGGCAAGACCCATGTTAACATAAAAGAGGCAAAAATTCTGAAGAATAAGCCCTTTGCAATTGAGAATGAGGTACAGGAAAAATATGGGTAAGGGGTGAGAATACTATTTTACACTGACTAGGAAAGCTATAATTAAAAAAAGAAAAGAAAAATAACTAACGTTAGCAATGATGTGTAGAATTTGGAACCCTTGTACATTGCTGGTATAAACATCAAATATTATAGCTGCTGTGGAAAACAGTTTGGTGGTTTCCCAAAAAGTTAAACTTAAAATTACTATATGACCCAGTAATTTCACTCCTAGGTAGAAACCCAATAGAATCAAAAACAAGGACTCAGAGAAATATATGCTCATGCATGGTCATAGCAGCATAATTCACAATAGCCAAAAGGTGGAAACAACTAAAAAATGCATCAGTGTAAGAACAGATAAACAAAGTATAGTATATCCATGCAATGGAATACTACTCAGCCATAAAAAGGAATGAAGTGTTGAGATATATGCTACAATGTATATACATATATGAACCTCAAGAACATTATGTTAAGTGACAGAAACCAGAAACAAAAACATCGTGAATGTACTAAATGCCACTGAATCTACACTTTAACATGGTTCATTTTATGTTACGTGATTTTTGCCTCAATAAAAAGAATAAAGAAGAATGAGAAAATCCCAGACACTCTGGCCCCAAAGCTCATAGTGATCTTGTTTGGCCATGGCCCTGTTACCTCTCTCACTTGGTTCTAATCATGAAACTAGCACCAAAATCAAGCTATCTATGCCAGAAACCATGCAAATAACCTTAAGAGGAACCATTAAACAATCAAAATAACAAAATTCTTTAAAATTGTTTCATATTCCCTTTCTCTTTTTTATTTCAGCATATTATGGGGGTACAAATTTTAAGGTTTTTTGAATAATGCGTATTCCCTTTCTTGACAATAAAGACATTTAGCCAGCTCCCAAATCCTTAATATTTAGTTTCTAAGGCATAGCCTAGGATGAGAAATTTCTTTCTTTACAAGATTAGTGGCAGGGGCTGTGGGGCTGGGAGTGACTTAGGAGGGAGAGGCAGAGTGGCAGGAATATAGATAGCAAGGACGAGGAAGGATGGGTCAGAAGACACAGGGAGAGAGACAGAAGCTACTATGTACATAGCTACACTCCCTGATGGAAAGCAAACTTCTCTCAGATCAAGGGGCATGTCTTATTTATCACCAACAGAACCTATTATAGAATCTAATTTATAGTAGGCACTCCGTAAATATTTGTTTAATAAATAAACTATAAAGGAAAATACATTTGAGTTTCACCCTGCTGGCCTAACTCATGAATCATCGCACTTAGGAAAGGGCAATGCTGATAACTAATTGAGCTCTTTTGTTCATCCAATTCATTTATCTAACCATCCATCCATCCATCCTCCTTCCTTTCAAAATTCAGCAAGCTTGTATTGATTGCTTACCCTTTGCCACCACTATCCTAGAAGCTGTGGCTACAGATATGAATATGATGGAGTCCCTGCTGTGCAGAGGAAGATTTAGCCAGAGATGTAGGCGGAGGGTAGGCAGCCTAGGTCTCAAGAAGTACAGGGGAGCCAGGCAGGTGGAGGGGCTCCCTGGATGGGCCAACTACAGAAGGAGCCTTGTTGTGGCAGGTGACATGGAGAAGACCAGGGAAGCCCCATCCTTCAATAAGCCCAGGAGACAAGGACAGAGTTAGAATGGGGAGACAGAAACAAGAAGACCGAAATCCAGAAAAATTCAAGAACGAAGTAGGAGCAAATATTAAGGAGAGAAAAAGACCCAAAATAACAGCTATACTTGAACTCTGGCACCCACCTTCATCATTGTTGGGTGCTGGTCCATGGATAAGAAGTAGGTGCACCTGAGTTGGAGACAAAGCTGATGGTGAACAGTCACTGCAATGACAGACCAGGAGTGTCCGTTGTTCCAAACTGCCTCTGTAGGCAGGATGGTCTCCCAAAGGTTCCCACTCCCTTGTCTTTGGAACCTATGAATATGCTGTTACATGACAAAAGGGACTTTGCAGTTATGAGTAAGTTTATGGACCTTAAGAGAGGGAGATTATCTTGGACTATGGAAGGGCCCAGTCTAATCACAAGAGCCCTTAAAAGCAGAAAAAGGGCTGGTGTAAGAAGTATGTGGCAAAAGAAGAATTAGGAAAAATGGGAAGCCCAAGAGGGGCTCAACCTGCTGCTGCTAGGGAGGGAGAACTGGAAATCGTGAGAAGGAATGTGAACGGCCTCTAGGAGCAGAGACTGACTTCCGGATGACAGCCAGCAGGGAAATGGGGACCACGACCTGACAACCACGAGAAACAGAACTGGCCAACAACCCAGCTGAGGTCGGAATGGATGCACTCCCCAGAGGTTCCAGAATGAAACATTTCTGACACCTTGACTTCAGCATCGTGAGGCTCCAAGCAAGGGACCCAGATGAGCCACACTGCCAGAGTTTTGATCTACAGAACTGTGAGATTAGTGGGTGTGGTTTTAAGCTGCTAAATGGGTGGTAATTTGTTATTGCAGCAATAAAAACCAAAATCCTGCCTTTAACAAGAATTTGCCCCACATCAGATGAAGCAGTGAGTCGTCCCTCCGGAGCTGAGATTGTTTGTTGTTATCCTTGAAGTTTAGAGCCCAGACTCTGGAGTCAGGCTGCCTGAGCTCAAATCCTGCCTCTGGCAGGTACGGCTGGAGGACATTGGGTCAATCTTTTAATCTTTCTCAGTGTCCTCAGCAATAAAACTCTGTACCTATCTTATGGGTCTGTTTCAGGGAGTAAATGAGTTAATATCTGTAACTTGGAACTGTGCCTGGAACGCAGTAGAAGCATTTGATCAACAGCAGATTTTCTCCTTGCAGTACATGCAGTACAGTCGGTCCCAACTAGATCTCCTCTTTTGGGCCAACATGCTCATTATGCCTGGTGCTGTAAGAGTGGGTTGAGGGGAGCTGCCTCACCAAAGGCACATCTCCCTGGGGTCAGTCTGCACCCAGGGTCTTGTCATTTCTTGGGAGCAGAGCATGGCTTCTAGCTTCGATTCAAGACAAGTTTGATGGGCCATCCCAAGGTCTCTGTTGCAGCATCATGGCAGTTCAACCTCTCCCCCTGTCCTGTCCTGGTTCCCTCACTCTCTCAGGGTCTTGAAATCATTCCTGAAGACACCTTCTGCACACACAGAAGTCTCAGGGTTTGTTTCCCCAAAAACCTGATATAATACACGTCTCTTTCTCCCTTTTCTTCCTTCTATTCTTTTTGCTACTATGATTTGCGGACTATACGCTATGTGCCACAACACTGTTCTAAGTATTTCATAAAACACTTCTAGCTCTTAACAGCTGTAAGTCAAGGTAGACTTTATTAACTCTGTCTTACAATGAGGAGTTGAGACATTGAGTAGTTATACACCTGGACAAGATCAAAGAGCTGGCAGGAGGCATGCCAGAATTAGAACCCGGGTAGGAGGAAGAGTTCAAAGCCGGTGGCATGCTGCTTGTTGTATTGCGTTGACTAGATTGCCCTTGGGTCAGACCTTTGGGACATGAACTGCATCTCTGCTTGGGCTTGAGTTGGTGCTGCCTTTGGATATGGAGCCCTGAGCTACCTTTGCTGCCTTGGGGGGCTTTCCTTGCTCCCTGCCTCACACAGTTCTTGTTGGGTGCTACCATTCTCCTAAGTGGGACAGTCAGTGGGCCCTGCAGCTGGAGCCCTTCCTGTCCTGAAGGAGGGTAACCCTACTGTGTACCGTGTGACATTTTCTCTTTATGTGCACAACGTGATGTTCTTCTGGACCCAAAGCCCTTCATCTCAGGACTGAAGGCCCTGCCCACATAAATACTCATCCAGCTCCATCGCCTGAGGACTGCCCTTTGGTCAGACAGGTCAGGGAATGGCCAGTGGCCAGACTCATCCTTGTCCCTCAGTCTGGACTCCCACAAACTGTGTCTGTACAATACACATGGTCCCTAAATTTATATCCACATAGTCTCTGCACAGGAGAGACATAACCTTAATGACATTATCCTGCCACTTCATGCAAGCTAATACTGCAGAAAGCTTTATGTTCAAGCGTGTGCATCACGGCAGTGTTTATGGAAGCAAAAGAACAAGGAAACAATCTAAATATGCAATGAGAGGAGTACAGCTAAATAAATGTGAGCAGAAAGTATTCTGCCATAAAAAAATCATGTTTTCGAGTAATATTTAATGGCTTGGGAAATGGTTCAAAAGATATTAGTAAGTGAAAAGGATAGAATAGCAAACACCTTCATTAAACTTTGTCACTAATTTTGAATATGATACACCATTAGGAAAAAAAGGCTACAATAAAACACATCAAATTGTTCACAGTGCTTATTTTAAAGAATGTAGAATTGTATGTATTGTTTTTATTTTCTCCATTTTACATTATTGTATTTTTCAATTTTGTGCAAATAGTGGGATCTGCTCCTATGATCAAGAAAATCAACACTTTAAAAAGATACGTAAAAAATCTATTTTTAAAAAGGAGTTTTTATTGGTTGGCAATAGAATACATTTTGGGTATTATAACTTAACTCAGTAGAATCCAGGGGGTTATGAGCATTTCTTATTCAGGTTTTTAAATTTTAAAAACTGCTCAATATGTGTGGTATGTTTTATGATTGGTTTTCAGTCAGTAGTTCATGGTATTAGATAATACATACCAAAGCAACCTGATCATTCTGATTACTAAGTTTTGGGATATTCTATGTGCCATTCTCACCATCTTGGTTTTTTGGGAAGGACATGGGAGAAGTGAAATCATTCAAAAAAGACTTCATGAGTCTATAGATCATGCCAGGTCCTGGCTTAGATATTGAGGATGCAGGAATGAATACATTTCTAAGATCATAATGTATTATATTATGTGCTGCCATTATATCATGTACTAGAATTATGGGTGTACAAAGTGGAATAGCCAACTCTAGGGTTGTCAATAAATACTACATGGGAAAAGTGATTTCTCAACTGAGTTTTGAAGAATAAATGAGGATCTATTTATTTATTTTCTCAGTCTACACTGAGAAAAACAAGAGATGGTCATTCCAAAAAGAGGCAATAATATAAGCAGAAGTACATAGCTGCAAAGATACACGATGTGTTAGGAAAATTTATGAACCTGGTAAAATATATGGCTGCAAAAGTAGAATGGGCCAGATTAGAAGGGAACTTGAATGTTGTGTTAAAGAATTCGTAGTTTGGGTTCTGAAGAAAATGGGACATGGGGGATAATTTCAGTGGCAGTACAGAGCATGAATGTGGTTAGATGTTTCAGCGATTCAGCATAAACACACTTACATTTTGACAGCTTAATGAACTGAAATGATAGAAATACCCGAATGAGTCACAATACGATTATTTATTAGCCTATCTAGCATATATCCCTGGTTTAGACACTGTGACTAATATGGAAAGGTTAAGAAATATTTTTTTCTATGAAGTACATTTGTAGCTTCTCAAATGAAGAATGAAGATACTTTAAAAAATAAATATTGTTTTGAGATAAGACCAAAATATTTAGCCTAACTATTAAAGAACAAAAGAACTGAAAGCCCCAAGATCCTTCCACAATGTCAGTATAATTTATAGCATAATTATATGGGGGGATTCCTGTTTCCCACATTGCTATACTAGGCAGTACTGATCGCCCAGCAAATACAGAGGCAGGTGTGACCCACTGAGACTCACTTTGTGTGTTGGGTTCTCAGAGGTGCTGCAAGTCCCTTTGTCAACCTTCATGGAGTTGGGGTCACTCAGCATAAAGGAATGTCTCTAAGAAGCGAGACCTGCTTTACCTTCAAGGGAGGACAAAACAAGTGGTTTTACAGGGTGTGTGTGCGCGCGCGCGTGTGTACGCGTAATGCAACGCTTAAAAGAGTGGAAATTGCATTCAGATGGCCTAAGCTTACATCAAACTTTGCCACACACCAGTTCTGTAACCTTTACAAATTTAATATTAATATCTCTCTGTGCCTCAGTGTCTTTGTAAAGTAGGTATGATAATAGCAGCCACATAGGAATTCTATGAGGGTTTACTATAAAGCACTTAGAATGATGCTGGGTGTATGTTAAACAATTGATAAGGGTTGGTGATTACTATTATAAAGGTCCATAATCGTGAGCCAATGAGCCAGGGAATTGGAAAGGAAGAGACTTAACAGGAAAATGTGACTCTGAGGAAAATACTGGGAGGGAAACGTCAGGGAGCAGAGGCCTGGGTCTGAACATCATCACTGCCCCCTTCCCTCCCTACCTCCCACCCTCCATTCCTCCCTTTCTCTTTCCCTTCTTCTCTCTCCTTCCTTCCTTCCTCCTTCCTTCCTTCCTTCCTTCCTTCCTTCCTTCCTTCCTTCCTTCCTTCCTTCCTTCCTTCCTTCCTTCCTTCCTTCCTTCCTTCCCTCCCTTCCTTCCACAATTATATACTGAGTGACCACATTGTGCCAGATACTCTTTTAGATACTACAAAATTGCAGTGAACAGAACAGTGAAAGAACTGCCTTTAATTGTGAATTGTACTGCAATAAACATTCAAGTGCAAGTGTCTTTTTGATGAAAAGTCTTTTTTTCCTTTGGATAGATACCTAGTAGTGCAAATGGTGGGTCTGCTTTTAGTTCTTTGAGGAAATCTCCATACTGTTTTCCATAGAGGCTGTACTAATTTGCAGTCCCACCAACAGTGTATAAGCATTCCTTTCTGTCTGCACCCACACCAGCATCTGTTGTTTTGGACTTTTTAATAAAAGCCATTCTGACTGGGGAAAGGTGTGGAACTGGAGACCATTCCCCTGAGTGAAGTATCTCAAGAATGGAAAAACAAACAATACACGTACTTACTATTAAATTGGAGCTAACTAATGAGCACACATGTGCACACAGGGAAGTAAAACTGAGTGGAAATCAACCAGAGGGAAGGAGGATGAGGGCAGGGGAAATAAACCTACCTAATGGGTACTATGAACACTATTTGGGTGATGGGCACACCTACAGCCGGGACTCAAGCATTACAAAAGCAACCCATGTAACTGAAAACATTTGTACTCCCTTAATATTTTGAAGAAAGGAAGGGAAGGAAGGGAAGGGAGGAAGGGAGGGAAGGGAGGGAGAAAGGGAAGGGAAGGGAAGGGAAGGGAAGGGAAGGGAAGGGAAGGGAAGGGAAGGGAAGGGAAGGGAAGGGAAGGGAAGGGAAGGGAAGGAAAGGAAAGGAAAGGAAAGGAAAGGAAAGGAAAGGAAAGGAAAGGAAAGGAAAGGAAAGGAAAGGAAGAAAATGAACAAACTGCCTTCAGAGTCCTTATACTCTAGTGAAGGAGACAAACACGCCAGTTTAATGCCAGATAATGTTGACTATTACGAAGAAAATTGGATGGATTAGATCTTGCACTTCTTTCCTGGGAATGATTCCAATCTCAGTAGGGAGTAAAGTAAATGCTAGGCCAGTGGGGAGACTGGTGTCCTGCGAGGGCAACACAGGCGTGCCTGGGAGCTGTCCTAGGTAGGAAAACCAAACCTGCTCTGCAGTCCAAGAGATGCCTCCCCAGGGCAGTCTCGTCTTCCATGGCAACATCACCCTTTGCTCTCAGATCTTGCACACCAAGCACCTGGGAATCTCGGGAGGGAGCACATCACCCTGGGTTTTGAGACTCCATCTGCCAACCTTCTCCCTCTAAGTAAGTGTAGTCAATGTCCTGCATGTGCTTGGAGTCTCCACAGCCCTGATGACCAATCTCCATGTGAGGGTGTCTCCTAGCAAAACTCAGGTCATGTGTGAGCAGGTGTACAGGACCACCAGATACCAAGAGGAATGGGGCAGACTGTACCAGGAGTTTGTGTGAGAGTAAGACCAGAGCATGTGAGCATCCTCTGCGTTCCCAAGTACACTGGGAACATGGGTGTGATGGTTAATGTTATGCATCAACTTGGCCAGAGTGCCCAGATATTTGGTCAAACACTAGTCTAGATGCTGCTGTAAAGGTACTTTTTAGATAAGAGTGATATTTAAATCAGTAGTCTTTGAATAAAGCTGATTGCCTCCATAACGTGGGTGCACCTCCTCCAATGAATTGGATGAGCCTTATGAGAAAAAAGACTGACTTCCCCGAGGAAGAGGGAATTCTGCCTGCAATCTGCCTTTCAGCTCGAGCCACAACATCAACCCTTCCCTGGGTCTCCAGCCTGCAGGCTACAGACATAGCAGAGGATGAACAAAGATACCTAAGTCACATCTGGATAACTCCCATCCATCCTTCAGATTTAGTTCCAATGTCACCTCCAAGGTGATGCTGTCCCTTGGGTTAGATGCACTTTCACGTTTTGTAGTAATTGTTTCCGTATGTTTCTTGGGCAGTTAGGGTCACCTCTTATTCATATTTATGTGCCTAGGGCCTCACAGAGGTCCTGACCTCTAGTGACAAGCTACCAAACAAGATCACAACATGAATGCAATGACTGCTCACGGAAGGGACATGTCTCAGTCATCTCCGAATGTATCTAGTATCTGACCGATTGCTAGGCTTTCAGTAAATTGTAATTGAACTGAACTAAACTATCTCCTTGTCCACTCCCTATCAGTGACTGTTTGTACCTAAGAAGGGGTGTGTTATGGGTTGAAAGTATGGTTGAATTGTGTCTCCCCCAAAGTTCACATGCTGAATTCCTAACCTGCAGTATATCAGAATCTGACTTTCTTTGGAGACAGGGTCTTCACAGAAACAAGTTAAGATGGGGGCATCGGGGTGGACCCAAATCCAATATGACAGTGTCCTTATATGAAAAAGAACTTTGGATACAGAGGGATGCATGGAGAGGAGGGAGACAGCATGCAGAGACACGGGGAGATGACGCCCACCCACAAGTCGAGGAGAGAGACCTAGAACAGATCCTCCCTTACACCTTTTGAAAGAACCAACCCTGCTGACCCCTTGATTTTGGACTTTTAGTCTCCAGGACTGTGAGATAATAAGTTTTTGTTATTTAAACCACCTGGTTTGTGGCACTTTGCTATGGCAGCCCTAGCAACCTGGTACAGGGAGTGGCCTCAGCGACAAATGTCTCCTTTTCAGTCTACCCTGTCATCCAGCCACCGACGTGGCTCCTTCCAAGTCTTTAATATTTAACCACTTCTATACCAGCGACGACTATAGTCTATAGCCACAGATGAAGGTGCACAGCCCAGAATCGACTATAGTCAACAGCCACAGATGAACACGAGCGTTGACTTTAGTCGACAGCCAAAAGCTTTTATCTCTGTGGTTGCAGTGTGTACGTTCAGCTAATAAGTTACTACGAATCTGTGACCTTTTTTTAACACGTCCTTAGTAGTAGTTATTATAGTTATTTTCCTAAAGCTGTCTGTAAAGTAAAACAAGCTTTCAGTGCCTTAAAGCTTTCCTCATCACACAAGAGATTCATTGTCAATGCACAGCACAAACTATCGTGCGGACTATGAGTGCCGGCTGTGGGCAAGATTTCACGGCAGGTGAGCGCTGTACCGAAGTGGTTAAGAAAGAAGCTGAATATTTAAGCCACTGAGATATCACACCATCTTGACCAACTTGTTTCCTGTTAGCTTCCCTACTTCCTATCACAGCTGGAAAGTGCACTGTCTCTGAGAACAATGAAGGACACATAGTAGGCATTCACTAAGCATTTGCTGAATGAATGAATAAGTAATAAACACACTTGCTGCAACTTCCTTCCAGCACGAGAAAAACAACCTTCCGTGCCCTGTTCGACTCTCTTAGATCAGCCTCTGCATTCTGCCCGAGCCCCAAACACCTTTGAAGTTGTTATTTATTCCTTACCAGGTACCCTGATTCATTAGTGGTTTCCATTAAAACCGTGGTTGAAAAGACACTTTCATTTGAAACCCGCGAGCGTGGTGTTTTTGTTGGCTGGCTTCTCCTGCTCTGAAATAATTACTTTTTTTTAAGGTGCTGAACTTTCTCATGTTTGTCTCTCCTCCCTGACAGCCCTTTCTTTGATCCTTTCTGGAAGGACTTGCCCAGGCCCATTTAGTAATGCCAGAGGATCTTAAAGGAAAATAAATCATCGACTATGCAGGCTGAAAAAGACCCTGGGAGATGCTTTTGTCCAAACCCTTCACTTCCAGTTGAGGTCATAGTTTCCCAAATACACCCCGTGAATGGCAGTAGCAGCAGTAATAAATAAGAAGAACATTTGTCATATGCTTTACCATTTGTAAAGGATTTTCACTTGTATGATTTTATTTTGTACTACTTTAAATCGAGGGAGATAGCATGGAGAGTAAAAAAGAGTATTGTTCTTGGTGTCACGATTAGGATTGCTAACCGGTTAGAATTCTGGCCTTGCCACTCCGGTTCCATTAGGAGTTTGGGCAAATCACTGCACCTTCCTGAGCCTCTACTTCCCCATCTGTAAATGAGGAGGACAGTCTCTGTCCGTCAGTGAAGTTCTGAAAGACAAAGAATGTTAAAGATCTTTGAAAACCACAAAGGGCTACAGAAATATAAAATATGGTAATTTTTGATTTTGGCTTTTCCTTTTTTAAAAAAAAAATTCTTGTTATCAGTGGAACAGGGACAGTTTTTAAAAGGAGTTTTATTTTTAAGTGAAAAATGAGTAAATTTGTGCCAACTGTACAGGGTGCCAATTGAATTCACAGTAAGAAGCTTAATATATCAGGGATGCCACTCACATCATAGCATTCATTAATGTGGTCCTGAAATTTGAGATGCGTTTGTGTGTGACTATCTGTCTCCACTACCACTAAATTGCTTTTTTTAAAAAAAAGAAACATATTCTTCTCTCTACCCCTGTTTTGTTTTATTTACTCTTTCTGGTTTTAAAGTTTACTTTTTCGTTCATTCTGCAAATATTTATTGAGCCCTGTGATGGATACAAGTCAAGGTACTGGGTTCTACAGATATTTTATTATTAACAAGACAAGTTCCTGCCATCATGAAGTTTAAATTTTAGATGGAGGAGACAGATGGCAAATGTAAAGTGCATGTACAGTATGTCAGATGATGACATACACGAGAGAGAAAAATAAAGCATGGTAGCAGGAGAGAGAGAGCTTGAAGGTAGACAGTAAGACATAGGAACACTGCACAGAACAGAAGGAAGTGGTAGAAAACCCACGGGGATAGCAGAGGGAAGAGCAACGAGGCCAGGGGAACAGCCAGTGCACAGGTTCAGAGGCATGATCATACTTGGGATGTCTGGGGAACAGCAAGGAGGCGAGTATGACTGAGTTCAGTGGGTGGTAGGAGAGGAGTGGGATATAAGGTCCAAAAGATAGTGGTGCTGGGGTGTGGGAGTGGCAGAAAGAACCCTGTAGGGTCATGTAGGGCCTTTTGTAAACAGGCGTGTAAGGATGTTGTCCTTAATTGTGAATAAGAAGAGAAGCCATTGGAAGATTTTGAGTGAAGGAATGACACGATCCAATTTATTTTGTTAAAGGATCACTTCAGCTACTGTGTTGAAAATAAACTATTATAGAAGGAGGAGTAGAAATAGGGAGGCTATTTCAGTACTCCCTGCAGAAGCTGAAAGAGGCTTGGACTGGTGTGGTCACAGTAGAGGTGATGAGAAGTTGTTTGTATCAGTCAGGATAGACTACGGAATGCCCAAATAACAAAAGATCCCCACTCTTTTAGTGGCATAGAACAAAGGATTATTGCTTGCTAAGGTGCTTGTGTTCGTAAAATGTCTGTGGCTCTAATTCATTTTATCTTTGCTACAAACACAAGTATCTTCCATCTGGACGTCACCAGTTGTAAAAGAGATATTGGCCAGAGTGAGCCACAGGACTGCCCCGGAGTTCCGCATAGCAGGGATGAAAATGCTTCTCACAGAGAGGAGCATCCCACAGAAAGAAGTCAGGGTAGTTGGATAACAGTAACATAATCTACTGCAAAATAAAATTTGGGTTCTACTTTGAAGGGAGAGACAACAGATTTGCCATGGCTTAGACCTGGGCTAATGACAAAGAGAAATGTGTGAAGAATGACCTCAAGGGTTCGGCCTGACCAGCTGGAGAGCCAGAGTAGTGACTTTCTGAGATGCAGGTGGCTGTGGGAGGAGCAGGTTTGGGGCATGCTAAGCTAGAGCTGCTCATTAGACATCCAAGTACAAATGGCAAGGAAGCAGCTGCACATCTGAAGTTCAAAGAAGATGTTCAAGTTGGTGATACAAATTTGGGAGTCGTGTTCAAGGTGGACAGAATAGAAAGTACAGAAAAGTATGTATACAAAAGGAAATATCATACAGAACTGTATTTGAGTTTTAGAAGCTACCTCTAAGGTCACTCAGCCATGAGAGACAGGAAAGATATCACTTGGGAATTTTCAAATTGTGACCATAGGCTTGTCTCATAGAATGAATATAACAACATCCGTACAGTTGTGTCTGGCTTGGGCAGCCTAAGATTCCTTTGCCCATGGCTTCCCGCTTGGACTCTCTGCTTCCCCCGCAGCGGCAGAGCTGGTATTCAGAGCCAGGCCAGTCTACCTCCTTCTGTTATTTCATGTAATCGTCACCATAACCCAGGTCTCTCAGACTTCAAATCTAACTCTTTCTAAGAATCTCAATTTCCCCCGTCACTGAAAGCTACACCCACACCCTTAGAAGAGTAGTTTTATGGTTCAACTGTTATAAGAGTTCACAATGTGCCCAATCCATTTTAAAACACACAAATAAGTCCTAAACTTCAAGTCATAGGCTTTTAGATATGAAATCTAGAGGCTATATAGTATAATGATAAATTGCATGCAAGAAGCTCTTCTGAACAGTCATCTGGTCTCTGAGCTCCTTTGTAGCAATGTACTCAGCCCAGACTCCACAAACCGTTCCCCATCACTTGCTCCGCCACAAGTTCTGTGCCATGCATGTTGGAGGCTACAGAGATAATAAAGAATTTGTTCCTGCTCTAAGAGAACTCGTGCTGTAATCATCCACCTGTTATAGTTTGGAGCAGCTCTATTATAAACCCTTCCTAATATTGATTCAAAAATTCAGCTTACTGTAGCTTCTATTCATTGGCCCTTCCATAGTCTAATACATGAGTAAGTGCCAGAGGGAGAAGGTACAGATGGGAGGGAAGTTTCCTCTCCCCTAACCCTGTTAGTTTCTCTACAAGGCAAGGGAGTTACCAGCTTAATAGTCCAGACCATACATCGTGGCACATTTGCCAGTGCACAGAGTCACCATGCATCAAAACATTGCATAAATGCACATGGGTCTTCCCTCTGTGTTTCTCCACGCAGCTGGGTTGGAAGCTGAGCTAGAGCCCACTCGGTATTCAGCTCCTGGGATCTCTTCTCCTTTCTTCCCGCATGTGTATCTGACGAGTATGTCATCGTCTTGTTTTCACAATCAGCGCAGCAAGCCAGGGAGCTTGTGATCTTAGGATCCACTGGGACTTGAGGGAAGCTAGAAACTCTGATGGATGTCTAGGTGAGGTTTTGCTCTAACCCAGCTATACCATATATATATACCCTTGGGGGAAAAAACACAGACCCAATCAATAACAAAATGCTGGTTTTGTTTCTTATTTTCATTGCTCCTTGTAAGTAGAGTTTTCTCAAGAACTTCACAAGGAAGGTGTCACTGGGATGAGGCTGAGATTTGGGTATTCTTGGCATTCTTGGCCACAATGTCGTCAGAACCTTGTCCCAGTATTAAGAGAAGGAATCTCTAATGATAGTTTCCTTGGCTGTGCAGATGCTTTTTAATTTGATCAGGTCCTATTTGTTTATTTTAGTTGCTTCTGTGATTGTTTTTGGGGTCTTCTTCATAAATTCTTTGCCTAGGCCAATGTCTAAAAGAATCTTCCTAATATTTTATTGCAGAATTCTTAAGGTTTCGTGCATTAGGTTTAAGTCTGTTATCCATCATGAGTTGATTTTTGTGAGAGGTGAGAGGTGGGGATCCAGTTTCAATCTTCTGCATGTGGATATCTAGTTTTCCCAGCACCACTTATTGAATAGATATTCTTTTCCCCAATGTATATTTTTGTCTGCTTTATCAAAGATTAGATGACAACAGACAACCTACAGAATGGGAGAAAATATTTGCTTTCTACACATCCAATAAAGGGCTGATAATAAGAATCTATCTAGAACTTAAGAAAATCAACAAGAAAAAATCAAACGACCCCATCAATAAATGAGTAAAGGCCATGAACAGAAACCTTTCAAAAGAAGACAGACTAATGGCAAGCAAACATATAAAAAAGTTCTCAACATCTTTAATCATCATGGAAATGCAAACCAAACCTACAGTGAGATATCACCTAACTCCAGTGAAAATGACCTTTATCAAAAAGTCCCCAAACAACAAATGCTGACATGGATATGGACAGAGTGGAACACTCTTACACTGTTAGTGGGACTGCAAATTAGTACAACCCCTATGGAAAGTAATTTTGAGATACCTCAAAGAGCTAAAAATAGAAATACCATTTGATCCAGCAATCCCACTGCTAGGCATCTATCCAAAGGAAAAAAAAGACATTCTATAATAAAGACATCTGCACTCGAGTGTTTATAGCAGCACAATTCACAACTGCAAAGATGTGGCAACCACCCAAGTGCCCATCAATACATAAGTGGATTAATAAAAGGTAGTATATGTATACCATGGAGTACTACTTCACCATAAAAAAACAATGGTGAACTAGCACCTCTCATATTATCCTGGATAGAGCTTGAGCCTATCCTTTGAAGGGAGGTATCACAAGAATGCAAAAACAAGTACCACATGTACTCACCATCAAATTGGTACTAACTGATCAACAGCGAGGTGCTCACATGGTAGCACAATTAATGGAAATGGAGTGCACTGTATTGGGGAAGGACATGATTGTAGCCCTGGTGTGGGCAAGGCAAACGCATTGCATATAACCAAAATGTCTGTACCCCCATAATATCCTGAATTAAAAAAAGAGAGAGAGACAGAATATCTAATCTTACTTGATACAATCGGCCATCTGTTGCTTGAATGTCATCTTCAAGATCCCCTAAAAACATTCACTCAAGCTGCATTCATACACTTCCAGTGACAGGGATCTTGTCACCTTACAAAGCATGCCTTTCCATCTTGACACACTTCTGATGAACGAAAAGTTCCTTTGTATGTCAAGGCCAGTCTGGTCCCCCGTGACTTCCATCTCATGGCCTTATTTCTATCCCTCGGGGCCGAAAGGGAGCAGATTTAACAAGCCTATTCCCTTTTTGTGTAAAAGCTCTTCAACTTGACTGCAGTCCCCTCTAGTTATGTCAAGCTCTGATAACCCACAGAAGGAGCTATTTCCAAGTGTTGGTTGTTTCTCCATAATTGACTTTTCTGTTCAGTGCTCAGGTCGGACGAGTCTCTGTTGACCCACTGATCTGAGACCCCTCTGTGCACACAGCCAAATGGAGTGCAACAGCTAAGGCGCAGGCAACAGCCATGGGTGAAAGTCAGGGCTCCTGGTACATCTCCATTTCATTTGTAATGAAATAGCCTAGCTCTAACAGAGACCTGCCTTTGACATCTGGTGACCTTAAGTTCCACTGAATGTGCATATAAATGACACCCTTCATCAGGTGCCCGATGGACAAGTGGTCATCAGTATATCTTAGCATCAGTGTAGACACACACACACCACTTGCACACCACAAGTAAGAAGCCTTTATACTTGTATAAGAGTAAGAGTTTGAGTTCCAAATAAATAAGAGCAAGACAGACCTGGTTCAAAGCCTGCCTCTACCACCTCCTATCCTTTGTGCCCTACTTTCTCCCTGGACCTCATTTTCCTCCTATATTTGCACACCAAAGAAGTAATATCCTCCCCACAGGGATGTTGTTAGGATAAAACAAGCAAGGGGTATAAATACAGTGCCTGATACATAAAAGATGCTCAAAGATGTAAGTTACCTTCTTCAATTTTTTAGTTTACAAGATTTTCTTAAAATATATTATCCAATGACACTTAGGATTCATTTGATCTAATTTTCAGCCTTTGGGCAGAGCCACTGCATATGTAAATATATTCTACTCTAGGAAGAAGAATGAACAAAATAATAGACCTGTAGAGGAGGTTGTGCAACCTCCTCCTTGAAAAGTTCTCCATTATGCCCAACTTTCATTATTCAAGCTTCCGTCTCTCCGTCTGTAAAATGCTTCGGTTGAACTAGATGCTAAGGTCTTCCGCGCTATTCTTATTCTCATCTATTATTCTTGGAGCAGTCTAAAACTATTTTTATTCTGTTCTTGAAGGAGAAGGCGAGGAGAGAACTAACACTGCTTGAGCACCGCCTGTCTTCCAGGGGCTCTGTCGGACACTGTGTCTAGAACTATTTACGCTCACCCCTGCTCTGGGAAGGTGCTGTTGTTATGGCTTTCACACACACACAGATGGAGAGGGTCATAGAAATTAATGGATTGTCTGGGTTACTCATGGGTAGTAAGTGACAGAGATTCCTAAGACCTATCTGCCTCCGAAGTGCTTATTCTGTCCAGGATACAACTTTGAGAGTTGACAGATGCCAGCTCTGATCCAGTGTTGTCTAGAAAACACAAAGTGACAGACACACTCTGTGTTACCATCATCAGAGGCAGAGCAGTGAGAAGTTAAGGGCCAGACTGCCTGGGTTTGACTTCTGGCCTTTGCCACTCACTAGCTGTGTGTCCTAACACAACTTACTTAACATCTCTGTGTCTCAGTTTTTACATCCATGAAATGAGATTAAAAGTAGTATCATCTGCTTCACAGATTGTTCTAAGCATTAACACGTGTAAAGCCCTTAGACAGGACCTAGGCAAGTAAGCACTTCCTAAATATTAGCTGTCATCATTGTCCTAATCACCAGTATCATCATCTGGGGACGGCATAAGTCCAAGTGCCTCCTGCCAGGGGAACGGACCCTCCGGAGGAACATTGAAGTTCTGGGACTCTCTGATCTTATGGAAATTCACGGTAATATTTTAGAAGCATTTTCCGAAAGTGCTGGTGAGTGAGTTAAAATTTAGGTCATCACACGGACTGACCCTGAGAAAACCTCAAGTTTCATTGTTGGTCTCAAACAGATCACAGAAAGAAGGGAGTGTATCCCTGCTGCGTGTCCCAAACAGGGAAAGATACAGCGTGAGCATGAGAACTTCATTTCCCAGGCTCTGTCCCTTTACTCCCTAATACAGAATTTCCAAGAGGTGAGGCAGGGCCCTTTTCTATAGGAAGGAGCTCTCTCGGAAGAGCCATAGGTAACGAATAGCATTTTTTTCCCTCTCTTATTGCTTTCAATTTTTCCCAGAGGCTTTAAAAGTATCAAGACACATCAGAACATTTCCTGTCACTTTAGCATCCCAAGTCATTCTCTCCTAGAGGAACTGAAAAATTACCTGCCTGGCCTGTGCTTACCTTTAGGGTCACCCTGAAAGGCACATGAGCAGAATAGGGAGGAGTTAAAGGCAGGGTCCCAGGAGCTGCAGGTCTGGGCTCTAAGGTTCCTTTACTTACTGTGGCCTCGGCAATGTCACTTGCATCTTCTGGACCTCAGTGTCTTTACCTGTCAAATGCAAAGGTCAGCCCATGTCTTAATGTAGTGTCCCAGAACAGCGGCAACAGCATCACTGGGGGAACTTGTTAGAAATACAATCCCCGGTCCCCACCCTGGACCTTCTGAATCAGACACCCTGGCAGTAGAGTCCAGTAGTCTGTGTTGAAGTCAGTCCTGCAGGTGGTTCTGACCACGATAAAGCTGGAGAACCACAGGACTAGACCTGCTGGGGAGATAAGGACTCTGCACCAGGCGGGAATCCCAATTCCGGCAGCCATGGATGTCAGGGTGACGCCAGCCCTAAAGAAGCGAGTGGGGCCGAACACAGGGAATCATCAGGTTGGGGCCTCGAGACAGGAAGCCTGTCAATCAATCAGGGTCATGTGCAAAGAGTGTCCTGCTTCTGAGTTGAGCCTCTACCACGTACTTGTTATTTTACCTTGGTATGTGTTTCTTAACCTCCTGTGCCTTCATTTTCTCATCTGCAAGGGGGAGGGGGAGGTAATGATATTAAGATGTGTGTATGTGTATATATATTTATATATTTTTTTAAACAGGAAATTCTCTGTTTACCTGGGTGACATGAGGTTTCTCTGAGCCACTTCCTGCAAGTCAGATGGAAGGAAACCTTGCTTATTGGGAGTGTCATGACTCACGGGACAGATTCAAAGTCTGCTTTTGGCCTAGAACTTCTGAATGTGTCTCTCCAGGAAGCTCTGCCTCTTCACAGTTGACTGGGGCGTCCTTAGGGTGTGTGAATAATAAGGACATGTTTTAAATAACGGGAACCAATGTGTGCTTTAAGCCAAATGAAGTTGAACAGTGCTCTGACAGGACATGGACCACGATCCAGGGCAGGAAGGTGGTCAGGCCCTGGTAGGAACTGTTGGGACTGAGACCAAATGACCACTCTGCCTTTGAGGTTCCAACTTCTCCATTCTCCAGTGCACATGGCAGAAAACAGCCACCCATGGCTCTGGCATTATCAGGACACATGATTTTGTACCTTGGCCTCTGTCTTCAGCAAGCACCCTGTCCTAGTTCCAAATGCTTGAGGAAGGAACCTGACTGGCTGACTTGAGTCAGTGCCTCCCCTCCCTGCCTGATCACCTGGCCAGAGACACAGGATCACCCCACTAACTGGGGCCTAGGGGTGCTTAAGAAAGCTTACCGGGAGCTGAGCAGACCATCAGGGGCGTTCATCTCAACAAGGATGGGAGAGAGATCTCTCGAGCCCTCCACAAGAACCGAGCTGCTCTTTGCTAGCAGGTGCAGAGTATGACTGGGATCCTCCTGTTTTGTCTCCTCCGTCAATGGTTACAATTTATCATTCTAGATGCCTTTTTAAACAGCACAGGCAAGAAAGGCCAACTGAGCAGACACAGAATATGGAAAATGAATTCTCTATTCTGTAAACACAACCAACTTTAGTGTAAACAAGGAGATATGGCATAACATAAATTTTATTATCTTCAGCACATGCTATGCTTAATGGCAGCTTATTGAATCTCTTGGTTACATAAAGCAGTTCTGCTGTGATGGAAACATTTATTTTTTTACACAAGAGTTAATTGAAGAAAAATTATTACTTTTACTTAGTTAAGGGAAAAAATAATTGGTGTGATGTGGTGGCGAATACACTGGGGTGAAAGCCTGTTCTCACTCGGCTGCCACTTGGCTGTGACATGGGTTTCTCCCCTCTGGGCTCCAGTTAGACCCTCATCGGCAAAATTAGGAAGTTAGACCTACTGAGGCACGTCCAAAGTCCTTCTCCCGCCGACACCATCTAGGTATTTTGTGACATCCTGTGGACGGACGTTCTGTGACTGTGTAAGTATCCTAGGGATGTAGGATCGGGCATGGGCCTGGCTGGGAATGCACGGCACACTCCGAAGGCTTGCCGAGAAAGTTTAACGCAAGGATTGTTTATAGAGGTTCGGGTGGAGTTGAAAGAACAAGTAAGGAATGGGAGAAGCATCCAGGGACTATGAACACGGAGAAGCCGTCAGCCTAGGCTGGACGTGCTGTCATCTCAGGCCGGGAAGCCACCTGAGGCTGTCAGGGAGAGACAGAGGCGTAAACACCTGCATCTCTCCTCCACGCTGTGACTCCAGCCGGCACTTCCCACTGGCTGAACCCAACCAGAAGCCAGAACGCAAGGGAGCCCCAGAGACATATTCTACCTGCCGTGCAAGAAGGGCGGGTGGCAGATCTGGAGGGACAAGCAGAAACCAAAGGAAATAGCAGGGAGTGTGGTACAGGGGAGCTCTCACACCCTCCTGGTGCTGTAGGATCCAGACAAAATGTATTTGATCTTTAACACAGATTCGACTCTACCTCTCTGGCTCTGAAGGACAAACAGGAAAGTGGCCTGTAGCCTGACACTTACTGGGTGGGTTTGAGCTCCTGGTTGTGGATCTATCTGACACTCGGTACTCAGAGAGGCCTGGTTATCATCTTAAGGTTTTCCAAACCTTCTCTACTCCACGCTACAACAAACATAAGGGCACTCAGTCAGGACCGCCACCTCCTAAAAAATGGCCTTCTTCCCTACTCTGACCAATTCTACCTTCCTCAAACTCCACAATGGGTCACCAGTACCCATAGCAAGCCTTTCTTCAATGCGTCTGCTCCATTTACCTGCAAGAACAGGTGTTTTCCTAATGCAACACCATTTTATGGGCTGTTATTTTCTTCCCCTGACCTGGGTTTCCCCTCCATCTCCCTGGAGAAATGCTGCTTAGTCCTTAGTATCCGGTCAAAGCCTACAATCTGAGAATCGCCTCAATTGCAAGTGGACTCTCCTTCGTCAAATAACTTTCCTTTGTGGCTCTTCTTAATTGTTTCACGTTAATCCGGTCCTTCTCTAAGCTCTCCTCCTCTTCCATCACTGCAGTTTTTGTTGGCTTCTTGTTTGTTTGTTCTCAAAAACCCACTCCAAGGTCATGTCCTGTTCTGCTTGCCCCACGGGGAATGACACTCCCAGGCTCCTCTGCCCTTTGCTCCCCAGTAATTTCATCCAAGGCGGGGTGGGGGCACTGGCAGAAGGTGGGAAAACATTTGGGGCATTTCCCTCCCTCTCTCTGGGCTTTGGAGGCTACAGCACCCTCTCTCCTGGGACTCAGCTCCTACAAGGAAGCCCTCACCGTGGTTCTGGCTCCCATGGGAGGGCTCCACTTCTGGGCTCTGGTAGTGCCATCATTTTCCTGTGATCAAAAGCTCCAGGGGTGGCACCAGCTTCTTACTGCTGGACCCTCTGAATCACCTGCCACTTTTCCTATGGGAACTTCCGAGTTGCCTGTGGGTTTTTAGTGCTGGAATCCTGTTTGGGCTCTCAGCCCTTCTGTCACCTGTGTAACCAGTTCCCTGTATTAAACTTCCTCTGTTTTAAATACCTAGATTCTGTGCCCCTGACCAGGCTGGATGGAGGCTCCATCTTAGCTGCTTAGGAGAGAGTAGCATGGGGTTGTGGGAAAGCATTCACCTGAGTCGCAGCAGATGCTTGGGGTCAGGTCCAAGTTCCACCCTTTCCATCTGTGTGACTTTGAGCAAGGTCTGCTACCTCTAGCCAGTGACAGGGATACCTGCTTCTCAGGCTTACTAGGAGGATATGAAGTGCATCTCCATATATGAAAACTGTACAAAAATGACCTGGCACAGGTAGGTACTCAATAACCTGGATTCAGCAAGAAACAGATTCATCCCTTTTCTTTGTTGTCCCAGTTATAAGTGTTGACACTTCAACTATTTGTGAATAAGCTCTGCAGCCTTTACAGTAATTAAAGAATTAGCAAGGGAGAAGAAAAAATTAAAGGAAAGCAAAGAAGAGAAAAAAAATGATTGAATGAATGGCTACTCCATTCTAGGAATTGTGCGAGTTTCCTTAATTGTTTATTGGAATTTAATTTCCCCTTGAAGAGAGGATTTAATTCCCCTTGCTTTTCTTCTTTTTACTTTCTTTCTTTTTTATAAATTCCCCGTGCTTTTCAGAAGATGAAACTGGGTCTCTGAGAGGTGTAGTAGCTTGACTTGTCCTAGGTCACATAACTGGTGCAATGGTTAAAGTTCCAGAACTTTCCATCCCTGGCATCTGCAGTGGCCAGTGTGATGTAAGAGAAGAGGAAAGGAGCTTTCTTGAAAAGAAAGAAGGAATTCAAACGCCGCATCAGGTTTTGAGATTGCAAACTCACTTCTTTTTAATCTTGCAAAGCAGACCAATAGATTGGTGTGTGGGGGGGGAGAAAAAACTGAAGAGAAATGTGATGAGTTGGGACCCGAGAGAGCCAGGAGGGATGAGGAGGAGGTGGAGGCGGCGGAGATAGTGGGAGATAAGCAGCCCAGCTCTAATAGAGGCTCTTCCCCCGTTCTGAGGAAAATTCTATCTCCAGAACCTGTCATGGGAGACATAATCTGTCTCTGAGGGACAGGTGGGAGGGAAAAAGAAAGCGAAGTAGGGGAGGCGGGCAGAAGGGAGCTGTCGTCCCAAGGACATTCTCGCCTTGCACTTGACCTTCACGTGCCCTCCTTTCTATGGGAACCATAGATGTGGGCAGGTGAGTGGAAGGTTCAGTACTTCGCTCTTTAAGGAAAGTACTTCTGTATCCAGCAAAGACATGGCAGCGGGCCATTGGTTTCTAAAACTGCTACTTCCTCTGCCCAGGCCCCCAGATGGTGAAGCTGCCCACAGTTGGCCCCTCTCAGAGAGCAGTAAGGACAGGATCTGTCTTTGGGAGTTTCAGATACAGCAGGACTTTGCCGCACACCTAACCAGGGGCCAGGCGGGAAGGCTCGGTGGTTTCCCGCTTGCCCTCTCATCTTGTATTCTCAACCACACCCTAAGATGGGTGGTGCTGTCTCCTTGTGTAACAGAAGAGGAAACTAAGGTTCAGAGTGGAGGAATGGCAGGCCAGGGTCACACAGCAAACAATCTGAATCTGAGTCCTCTGGCTCTAGGTCCGGTACACACTGATGTACACACTGCTGCTGTACAAGACGACCTTAGGCATGTTACATGTATAAAACTCTAAACAAAATGTGAGGGCCCAGGAGTTTGTTATTATTATAGTAGAATATCTTAGGAAAAAAGCTTAAACTCACCAGTACACTAAAACTTCATATATTATCAGCAATACTATTGTCTTGGAGAAAGTGGTGTATCTGTTTTATTCACTAAAAATATTGAGTTTATAATAATACTGGGTTTATTAACACAATAATAGCAAAAAAAATTTATGGTGATTACTATAAATGGTCCACATTCTAAACTAGATAGAGACAGATGTCGATCCATGTGTGTATAATTAGTTTTTATGAGTTAGAGTCTAAATACATAGTCTGTATTTTACAAACAAGGAAACTGAGGCCCAGAGAGCTCGAGGAACATGCTGAAAATCACACAGTTAATGAGTAGCAAGCTTGGGATTTAAACGGAGGCAGTCTGGCTCCAGAGTCCGTTAGTCCCTGCATTAAACCCCTTTATCTCTGAAATTTGGAAATGGATATTCTACTGTGAACACTGGGAGGGTGGCAGAGATTTATCCCCCAAAGTCCATTCTGTCTTTCTTGCAGAATAAGAGAACTTGAGGCTGGGTGTGGGGCCACAGAGAATGAGCACTGCAGACCGAGTCCTGGCCGACAGAGGGCAAGCAGAGCTGAGAATGCCATGCCCATGTCACAGCTTCCCTCTCCTCCTCCCCACTGTTCTCCCGCTGGGATGTGAAGGGATGGTGACACCTGGGACCCTGCAAAGCCAGGACAAGCTGAGCAAAAAGCGAAGGAAACTGCCCTCCAGCTGACTTTGTGGAGAAGCTATTGCAGTTCCAACATTTATGTGAGAAAGAATAAACCCCTGTCTTGCTTAAGCTATCCTTATTCTGGGTGTTTGTTAAATGCAGCCAAACCTATATCTTAATTCTTACAGGAGACCTGTAGCTTTGTTGCAAATTTGGAAGCACAGCTTAATTTATAAATACTTTACCCGATAGGCTATGTGGAAGCAATCTGAACCTGAAGCTATCCTTACACAGAGTAAGAACAGCAGCAACATGAGCACTTACCATGCTTTACACTTACACTTTTCTAAGCACTTTACACAATTTAATAATCCCTTTAACCTTCACTATGAGGAAGATCCTATTTTTATCCCCATTTTGCAGATAAAGAAACTGAGCCGCAGGGAATGGAAGGAGCTTGCAGCAAAGCACACATGTAGAGGGGGGTGATCTCATGGGTGACCTCTTTGGAACTTTAGACAGATGTTCAGTAAGTCATGGAGATGACCCTACCCTGACATTGCAGAGAGCTGGAGGGGAAACAGGTTTCTCTTTCTCTGAACTTGGTTTCCATGGGGCGGTTTCCAGAGCACGCATTTGGTAAACGGTGCCCTCCACGAACTTGGCCTGTTGCTCCGGTTTCCTGGGGGTGTCACCCTTGGCCTGTGTGATCCCAGAGCTCCCCGCCACCTCTGCATGGCAGCAAGGGCAGTGGGAAAGAGGAAGGAGCAAGTGTGAACTCAAGTTCCATTTATCCTGTCAGGAAGATCCGTCTTGGCCTGCTGGAGTTTCACACTTAACTGGCTCAGGCCCCTTAGAAGTGCGGGAGGCAGGAGGAGGTGGCTTTGAGGAGCTGGGAGATGAACAAGAAATCAATAAACCACATGAGCAGCCCGGCGTCCAGAAGCCAGGTTCAGACTGCGAATGCACCGAGGGCCTCTCAGGTTCCCGGGAGGAGGAGGAAGTCACCCCCGTGCTGAGGGCACCGTTGGCCTCTCTTCTCTTCTAGTCCTAATAAGGTATTTTAAAATTCAATGATTTATTCAGCACCTACGAAGCACGGTGCTGAGGAAGAAGCGAGACTCGGTTGATGAACTGAAACGAAAGAGAAAATTGAGTCTCAGTTTCTGCTCCTGAGAGCCACAGTTTGGAGGAGACAAGTGAAAAAAAGAACGAGGCCCTAGAAGGGGACAGAGGTCAAATCGTGCTGGCCTTTTTGTGTCAAGTTAAGGACTTTGGATTCTGCCTCAAAGACAATGGGCATTATTGAAGGATTTTAAGGCAGGTAACACGATCAGACTTGCATTTTGTAAAAATGATTGATGGACAGGCTTCCCGTTTTGGAGGACAAATTCGTCTTCTAGCAGGAGGGAGGCAGCGATGGCTCAGATGCAAGAGAAGGGACAGAAACCAGCACCTGTGCTTGGATCTTGGGTCTGCGCTGTCTAGCTGCATGGCCCTGACCTCCCAGTGCTGTGGTTCCTCATTGGTAGCAGGATAAGGCAGGATGTTCCCAGAGGTCATTATGAAGGTGAAATAAGTCAATCCACGTAAGGACTAGGAATGACACCTGGCACACAGGAGCTACTGTCGTCATCCTGAGCTGTGCAGCTTCTCTTCCGTTGTGGGTTCTTCCTCTGCACAGCTTCTAGTTCCTTCTCAGATCACTCACGCCCCTCCATGGCAGCAGTGCCATAGTGCCCTTCAGTGTCCTGACCCTCTAGTCTCCCAAGGCTTGTGTGAATGTGTCACACTTTATAGAGGGACTGGAGGGAAATAGTTATTAAAGAACAATTCTCAAGACTGTACACAAAATAGGAGTTTGTCCAGAGTCCAAAGGAAAGCCATCCAAGAAGCCAACCCTTTCATGGGGGTTGTAACAGGATAGCCAGTGCCGGCCACTTGGCCCATCCAAGCTCTGCGTAAGGGTCTGGGGTGAGTGTGCAGCTGCGGGGGGGGGTGGAGCCGGCCACTCCATGTCCTGCAAAGGACTAGTGTTGGCCAGGCACTGACAGTGATTCCTAGAGATGTTTTGGTTCATAAGTAGGAATTACATCATCATTTTCGAGCAATTTTTCCCCAGAGAAGTTACACATTATTATGCAGATGAGCTAGTACCTCTCGTTCCCGGTCATGATTTGCAGATATTGCTGGGAATCAGAAAGAGATCCATTGTTGGACAGCCGAATATCTCCTACTGGCTACTATTTGAATGACAATCACATCCCAGAACAGAAGTTTTAAAATGCAAGTCCTTAATTAGCTCTTAACTAAAGGCCATTTATTAATACATGGAAGGTAAGTAAAAGAGGGGAAAAAAGCAGGTTTTTAAAAAACCATTCTGTTTATGTCCAATACCTACAGCAGTTCTAAAGAATACTTGTGGAATGAGAATTAAACAATATTCAGTTCTCAGAACAACCCTCAGAAGATTATTATTTGTTTCTTAAAGATATACCAAGACACATGACATTCCCAGGATCATGTGGTGTGCAAGTGACACAGTCTGGTTTGGTAGCCACATACTGCAGCCCTGGTCTAGTGTGTGGAGTTCCCACCAAGGCAGATTTGAACTTCAGACACATCAGTGCTTTCCCTTGGGACCCCCAGCTCATCCCTGTCTGGTTCTGTTATTCTTTGTGACAGGCAGGGCCTTCCTATTTCCTCTGTCCACGCCTGGTCAAACACTGATCTCAAATCCTTCACTTACAATAAAGAGAACCTGGGTGATGAAAACTTAAATACCTGAGGATTCAGTAGGATTTTATATTTTAGTAGGATTCAAATGCTTGCCTAAAATAGTGAAGTTCCAAAAACACAATTCTCAGTATCACTGGGAGGATATTTTAGAGACTCTGGTCGGGGACCCCTGGCACAGAATCTCACCACTTAAGAGCAGAAAGAGGAAGCCCCTGAGTCACAGGCCCTCAAGAGTTTGCTCCCCCAGCTGGCCAAGGGAGTTGGCCAAATCTCAGTGCTTGTCTGGGCCTTGGCTGCCCCCTATGGACAGGGTGGACTTGGTGATCTTGAGCCCTGGCAGTTCTGGTCCTCTGTAAGGTGACTGTCTGTCCTCACCACATGCTGGGCAACTCTGAACATGGAGTTGTAAAGTCCCTCTTTAGATCGAAATCAGCCCATGGAGAATGTTCTTCACATGTTCATCTTCCCCAAAGGGACCCACTTCCACAGGTCTGTCTTATTCTGTGACCAGGGCAAGCTAGCCCCACATCCTACCCAACCAGTTGGTCCATGGCCATAAGACCTGCTCTTGCTCCCTGAGGGCTCTGTCCATCGTAGATTGGGATTATCCCATCCCAAAACCCCCCAGTGAGCAAACTTCATCCCTTTATCCTGCTCCGAGCCAGCTGCCATCCCTGCCTCTGCACAGACGCTGCTCAAGCTGTGCTTACTAGTAACTGCCACACTGCCAAATCCAGGGCCAAAGCTCAGTCTTCACCTAACTTGTTTATTGGCAGCGTTTCCACCTGTGCCTCCTCCTCAGTGAAATACTCTTTTTATGAACATTTGGGTTCTAGGAGAGAAGAATCAAATGGTCTTTCTGCTACGTTTCTAGACGAGCCTTCCCAATTTCCTTCATGGGATCATTCACCACTTCTCAAACTCCAGCTGCTGGGGCAGCTCCCTTTCTGTGCCCCCCTCCAGACTCATTTCTAGGTGCTCTCGGCATGTTCCCCCTCAGTCTTGAAGCTTTAAATACCATCTACAGGCTGATAACGCCTAAATTTCTAGTCTGAGCTCAGAGCTCTTTTTCAAGCTGCAAACTCGCATGTGCAAGGCTCGCTTGACATCTGCACCCAGAAAGCCAGCAGCCGCCTCAGACTTCGCACATCCGGTGACTTACTCTCGATCCCATCTCTGATGCTGCACTTGCTGTATTCTTCCCTATCTTTGCAAGTGGTGTCTTCCTCATTCCCCTTGATGAAGCCAGAAACCTCAGTGTAGTACCGACTCCTTTCTTTTTCTCACTCTCCATTCCAATGCATCAGCAAGTCCTGTCTGATTGACCTTCAGACTGTGTCTGTGATCGGATAGCATCTCACCGCCTGCACTGCCATTGCCTTGACTTTGCCTACAGACTCCTCCTGTTCGGTCTCCCTGCTTCCATGCTTGCTCTCTGCTTTTTTTTTAGAGCCCAAGCTACATAGCAAGTGGGAAAATCTTTATAAAATGCTTGTCAGTTCATGGCACTTCTCTGACAAAACTCCTAGGAACTCAGAAGAGTTCCCGAGTGCTAAGGCCGTGCATGCTGTGGCTCCCGACCCCTCCAATTCCATCTGCTCCCACTCCCCGCGCCCCGACCCACTCCAGCCATGCTGGCCTCCTGCCTCCTCTCAAGCACACCATCGCTCTCCTCCCTCGGGGGCACTCGCTCTTCCTCTGCCCAGAACACTCTTCCTCCTGGCAACCCTCAGCTTGCTCCACTTGCCCAAACCAGCCTCCACTCAGATGCGACCTCCTTAGAGAGGCCCTCCCGGACCACCTCATATAAAACAGCACCTTTCCTGCTCTCCATCCCCCTTTTCTGCTTTATTTCCCTTCTTAGTCCTTCTCGCTACTGATGTGTTGCATGTCAGTTTATTAATTTATGGTCCAACACCCCTCACTGGCACGCAAGCTTCAGGAGAGCAGGATCTGTGGCTGTCCTGTTTGCCGCTGCGTCCCGGTACCCGGAGCAATGATTGACACACGGAATTTGCTCTATAAATGCCTACTGGGGAAAAGAGGAGCTCTGTCCCTTTTCTCTGAGAGCGCTGTCCACTCTCACGTGCAACTTATGTGCAGACTCAAACATGTGCCGCACCCCTGTCCTCACCTACCCTCTGATGTACACTCGCTCGTTCTCACTCTTGCACTTGCACCCTTACAGGGTCTCCACAAAGTCCCTATGCATGTGACTCCTACTAACACCAGGTGACCCCTAAGAGCAGCGCAGAGGGACTGTTGCATTGAAGAAGATGGCCAGGGTATAATTTGAAATATGTGTGGAGAAGGAAAGTGAGAATACAAACCTTTTTAACTAGCCTGCGAAGCCTAGTTGTATATTCTCTGGTACCTACCCATGCACGTACACTCAGACCCACATACACACTCTCATACACCCACATGCACGAATCCACACACATTTTCCATTGCACACACACATATGCCTACGCACTTGCTCATCCACACGCAAAACGTATGCACCTGTAGGCTTTTTCCCCACACAAACCCACTCGCCCCCATGCAAATAGACCAACCTTTTCTTCATGAATGTGCCATCATAGTAATATACTCACACACACTCATCCCTCAAGGGGGTGTACTCACAAAACAACTCACACACTCACAAAACAGCTCACACGCTCTCACCAACTTACTTATCTAGACACCTACTGCAGATGCTCTCCGACACTCCAGCCCATACCCACACCACATTTACCATGACACTCAACTCCACACACACACTTTAAAAACTAACCTAAAATGCCGCACCCTCTTGTTATGGCAACAGAGGTCCTCCAACTGACGGAGAAAGGACAAGGACACACGGAGGCAAAACCCCAGCAGAGCTGTGTGGAAGGAGAAGGACCCCGTGGTTATGAAGATGGTGCTCTCAGTGGAGGCCCTTCCTCCTACTTCTTTGAGAGGATTAACGGTGTCGATGGACTCCCACTTTTCGGGGTGAGTGACCTAAAATGTACCCTCATTGCATTTTCACCTCCTTCCTCCCAGTCTCGGAGGCAGGGGTCTTCTTGCTCCTGCGTGTGGACATTCTCCACCGGGCAGCTGATCTCGTGCCTTCCCATTTAACCCCAGATACTGCTCCGTCTTTACCTACAGACTCTCCCTCCCCCCGGCTGCTTCCTCTCAGATGAGGAACCGGCTCAGATGTCTTCGGTAGGGAGAAAACACGCCCTCACTCACTCATTCCCCTCCAGTCGCTTTCCTCCTTCATGGTCAGAGCCAAGTTCCTCAAAAGAACCTTCTACACCTTCTGTTTCCACTTCTTCGCTTTCACCACTCAGCCTCTCCCGACAGGATCCCTCCCAACTGTGGGCTGGCACTGTCGGCCACTGCATTGACAGGTGCAGAGGGTACTTTGGCTTCCTCAGTAGTGTTGGATTGGGTCCCTTCTATCACGATTCTCCTTTTATCTCTGACCACACTTTCTCAGCTGCTTTTGCCGGTTTGTCTTTCTCCTCCCTGCCTTAGATCTTCTTGTTTCCTGTCCTGGACTCCACCATGTTTGCTCTGCACTCACTTGAAAGCATCCGTTCCCATGGCTCCACTACTGCCCACACCTACACAGTAAAACCTCCGTGCTAGGAATCTCCACCCACTTATCTCCCAAGCACCTCAATTCTACTTAAACTTAGTACGTGTCCCCCTGAATCCTTCTCGTTCAACCATGCTCTGTATCTGGGCATGACACTACCCATGCATCTGTCCTCCTAAGCCAAGAATCCATCATTGTAGATGCCTCCCTGTCTTCTGGACACCAACAGTTAGCAAGTCCTTGAGACTCCATGTTTTCTGTTGCTATAATCTGTCTTCATTGCCTTTCATTCTTCTTTCCCATCCAGAAAAATCCAAAGATATGTTATTTCACACACACCTATTTAAATCGTCTTGTACCTACATTTCCTGGTCGTATTACTTGTCATCTTAAAGCCCTTCAGTAATATCTTTAGCCCACAGGGTAGATTTCAGATCCAGACAAAAGGTCTTGCCTTGCATCTTGCTCTGTCCCCCCTTCACTGGGCCCTTGTCCTTGCAGGTCCCTGGTTCTAGCCATATGGATATTCCTGAATTTCCCTAAGAATTCCAAGGTGTTTCAAGCATGTAGTTCATGCTGCCTGGAATACTTTGTCTCCTGGCTCCTCTCTGGCTTCATCTGATGGGAGCCCACCTGTTCATCCTTACAGACTCCACAGCCGCTGCCTCCTTGAGGCCTTTACTGACCATTTTCACCCCTCCTTCTTATTCTCCTGTGCACCCATGAACAGCCTTGTATCACTGCAACCATGACACTCGGGTGCCATGAGTGCAGGTCTGGCCCCTACTAGATTGAAGCCAATGTTCGACTTTCTTAGGTGCCTGGCATGTGCCAGGGGCTCAGTCACTTGTGCATTAACGACCTGCTCGGTGCCATACTGGATGAGGTGCTAAGTACATGAAGGCCCCAGGAACACCAAAGAGGGAGTGGCTAACACTATTTGGCCATATGACATCTGAAATATATCCAAAGTGGCATCACCACTAATTCCCAACCTATGGACTGAATCGAGCAGAACTGTGGTTTTGCTCGACGCACACAGTCCTTGTAAGAAAACTGGAAAACTCTCTGATTTATTGCAGGCTGACCACTGTCTTTCATTTCACCCAACACCTCCACATAATGCTTTTGCTACCTGCCTCGTTCCTCAACACATTTGAGTTCATAAATCCCAATTTATACAAAGACAAGATTTGGGGTATATAAAGACCAGAAAAGGGTGCTTCTCTCCTTTACAGTGCTTACGAGAGGAGATATTTCAGAATCAAATGGCCTGTGTTTGAATCAGAAGTGCCTCACTTGCTAGCTACATGACATTAGGCAATTTAATTCACCGTTTTGGGCCTTTCTTCCACTGTAAACATGGGGATGCTAATAGTACCTAATTCATTGTGTTGTTAGGAAGATTAAATAAGCAAATGCAAATAAAGCACTTAGAATGGTGCACTCAATAAATGTTAGTTATCATTCACCATTATTCACTGGGCAGAGGAAATCATAAATGCAAAGGCTTCAGAGTTTGAAGGGACATCACGTGTTTGGAGAAAATGAAGATGCTAAGGAACAGTGGAACAGAAAAGGGATAGGAGGTGGGAAGAGGCAGAGACCAGACCTCGTTGTTTCCTTTGCCAATTCCTAACTGAGGACATAACTGAGCACAGGAGATGTTCAGTCGGCACGTCTTAGTAGGGTGGGTGGATAATCGAATGAATGAGTAAATACTTCTGGCTTAGTCTGTTCCTGCTGCTATAAAAATACCTTACACTGGATCATTTAAAAACAACAGAATTTTGTTTTCTCACAGTTCTGGGAACCAAGATCAAGATCCCGGCACGAGCGGACTCAGCGGGTGGTGAGGGCTTGTCCCCAGTGTGGGTGCCAACCTGCAGCATCCTCAGGTGGCAGAGGAGGCAGAAGAACAAAAGGGCTGGCTGGCTCCCTCCAGCCCTTTGCCAGGGATTGATTCCCCCTGTGAGTGAGCATGGAGCCCTCATGGCCTGGTCACCACCCAACAGCCCCACCTTCTAATATTATCACCTTGGGGTTCACGTTTGAACATAGGAATTTTGGAGGGACAAACACATTCAAACCAAAGCAACTCCCAAGGCCCTCATGACTAAGGAGTCTGGCTACCATGTGCCTAGAAAAGAATTGCAGGGATTGGTTCATGGTTCATGTTTTGAGCATCTTCTGTGTGCCAGGCACCGTACTAGGTGCTTGTGAGATCTCACTGAACAAAATGAAGATCTTTCCCCTCGTGGACCTTACATTCCAGCAGGGGAAGATAGGCAATCAGTAATATGCATAATGATTAAGTGAATTATGTAGCATCTTGGGAAACAATAATACTGTGGGGAATAGAATGGGTATCAAGGGCACAGCAGGGATCCTGTTAGGGGGCTGTGGGGGGACTCAGGTCAGGGGTAGTGGTGGTGACAATAATGCAGGGGTAGGGAAACGGGAGGGCCAAGTGGTTGCAGTGTCGGAGGAAGGTAGCTTTCTTAAATAGGGTTGTTGGCATAGGTTGCATTAAGAAGGGATATTTTAGCAAAGACATGAATTAAATAAAGAGTTAACTAAGTGGGTAAATATGGAAAGAGCAGCCTAGGCAGAGGGGATAGGGGGAGGAGAGTATCTGGGGGGTTTGAGACACACAAGGAGGCCAAAGGTGCTAGAGTGGAGCAAGAGAAGGCAGAGTAGTAGGAGAACAGAGGGGTAACAGGGGCTGGACCATGGAGGGCCTTGTCACTCTGCAGAAATGAGAAGTGACTTCAGGGTCTTAAGCCAAGGAGTGTGTGATCTAACTTTTTGTTTTAAAAGGATTCTATAGCTCTGTGAACAAACTGGACCGTGAATGGCAAGGGTGAAAGCAGAATCTTATTAAGAGGCAGGAGAGACATGATGATGAGAACATTCTTTAGGAGTGAATTGAGCTCAGAAAGCAAACAAAGTTGAAAGTACCTCTAATTTGTGAAGGTGCACGGGCCCTATCAGAGGCAAATTCAGTTGGGTCTCTCATCATACACAATCCAGGTCCCTTACTTTGCTTTCTTCTCCTCTATAATGATGCTAACCCTGGAACTACTCACCTGCTTGTAAAAAATAATAATAATATTAAATATCTATAATACAGCAACAATAATATAATAGTACCAGATGTTCATATAACACCTGGTATGAGCTAAGCCCTGTTCTAAGTGCTTTACTTGTATTAACTGTTTGAAAGTGGAAGGCAGATTCTATTTTTACCCCATTTAAAAAGGTGGACAAGGAGGAGGCACAGAAAGATTCAGTGACTTGTCCAAGGTCACACAATCAATAAGTAGTAGAGCCAAGATTGGATCCTGGGCTGTACAACTTCAAGGCCTGTACTCTTTGGCACTGACTGTACTATTCCCCAATTAGTGGAAGTGTAAACTTAAGGACTGCTGTCTGCTGTTCTTCTTCCTTCTAGAAGTATTTTTCAATTCCACATTCTCATCAGCTCCTGTAAGCAAATTAGGCGCAGGTACAGACAATTGAGGTTTGAGGGTGACTTTTGAGGAGCCCACTTACATATGGTCATTATACATGAATGTCATTGGTGAATATCTTTAGATTTTTGAAGCCACATATTTTTAATTTTATCCATGTTATATAGATTTTTATTCCATATTATTGTTACTATTTTTGTATTTTCTTAAGAGATATCCTCAGCTTTTAGGATGTAGAAGTAAGGTTGGGTTGTTCTTCTTGTTATATTATTATAAAATATGCACAATAGTATTGTTCCCTATTCCCCTAAACAGGATGCGTTGATAGCTTCTTGGATTTCTATAGAGAAAGACGTTCTTCCAGATTTCAAACCAACACACCTGAGAGAATCCTAAGACCCCCCCCCCCCCCCCCCCCCCCCCCCCCCCCCCCCCCCCCCCCCCCCCCCCCCCCCCCCGCCGCCCTGACACCCCCCCCCACCTAGTTACTCACTTGTCATAGTAATTGCAGTCTTTACCTTTGTCTTGTAATTGTTAACAGCATGGCAGATTGCTTAGAGAAATGTTAATGGGGTTAAATTAATAAAATTAATTTCATCTCATAAATTCCAGCTTTTATCCGTTCCTAATTTGTTTATCAGTCATAACATGACGCTGTGCGTAATCTGAATGGTTTTGATATAATTTGATTTTCTCAATGTAAAGTTAACATACTTCAGTTTGAAAGTATAAGAAATGGTGGGCAAGAGGGTTTTTGGTGGTGGTGGTAGTGGTGGTTGTAGGGTGTGTGTGTGTGTGTGTGTGTGTGTCTGTGCATCTGTGTGTCTCTTTGTCTTAGTGGAAAGAATCAAACAGAACTGTTTTACATCCATTACCTTTTTTCTTAGTTTTCCTCCTACTTCTCCAGAACCACTTCCTTGGTCTCCTTTGATAGCTTCTTTTTCCAATGTTCCTCCAATAGTGGGGCTTCTTGGAGCTTTTTTTCTGGTTTGTTCTTACTCTTCTGTTTTTCACCTGGAAATTTTCGCTTGTTTCATGGGTTCATTAAAGCTGAAATCATTACCTTCCTTCTCCTTTCTCACTACAACCCCAACCCTGCCTCTCCTCCCATATTAGCCATCTAAGCATGCTCAGAGATGCATGCTCATCGTGCCTTTGGGTAAGTTATGTAACCTCCCTGTGCCTCAGTTTCCTCATCTACAAAATGGAGATAATAATAGCACCTATCTCATAGGTTTGTGATGGGGATTCGATGCAGGGTGACCATACTCGTCTGGAACAGTCCCATTTTTTGTCTCTTTTCCCCATAGTTATTGATAATGCCATCTTTTACTCCCAAAAGTGTCCTAGTTTGAATGACTCATCATATGGCAGCACCAGGTAACGTGTTACTGTCTGTGCCCTGCTTCAGAGGTGCCCACTGCCAGGCAAGTAGGACATAGTCTAGTTCTTACCTAGGCTGCCCCCCAGACGGACACTCAGTGGCCTCCCCTGTGGTCAGCATAACATCCAGCTCTGCCCTGGGGCCTACAAGCCCCTTGTCTGTCACTGGTCCTCCAGCCTTGAACTCTCAAACCCTCTCTCACGATCTTCCCCATCCATCCTCCAGCAAGCCAAGCTCTTTCTTCATCAACTCAAGGACTTTGAACTTGCTATTTTCTACCTGGAAAAGATTCTTTTCCTCTGCCACCTGTCTTGCCTCCACCTGTCCTGAAGGAATTGCTGTAAATGTCACTTCTTCCAAGAAGCCGGCCTTACGTCCATAGACTAACTTCCTTGACTCTATGTTGCCACAATACCCAGTACCCCCAATTCACCATAACTCATGCTTTCCTGGGCTGGAAGTTGTGTGATACTATGGTTCATGGCTGTATTCGTCTGAGTTCTATATCCCTGGGCTAGAACTTACATGAGGCAGTCAATAATTATTTATTTGTTGCATGAATAAATTAAATGAATTACCATCAGATCCTGGCTCTAAGATCCAAGCCTCCATGCCTGTTTTAGACTCATTTTCTTCCTTATAATGGTAACAACCTCATCATGTTAAGAATGAATATAATAATATATGCATTGTTTCCTGCACATAGTAAGAGCTCGACATATGTAAGCAGATAAGGAGCACCTCTTCTAAACTTAATCCTCATCCCTGCTCAGACAGAATCACCATTTTATTCATTGTGGCCTCACTCAAGGAATAGAAGACAACCTCAAAGTCTCCCTAATCACACTTGAAGGATAAGATTCTGATAACGAATAAAAGATCATTTTGTCATAATGCACATTCATTTTCATATTACTAGGTTAGAAAGCAATTTCAAGGGGGAAAAAAAAACCCTGTGGTGTGTCCTAAATGGTTAATGGTCCTCAGCCAGCAATATGCCTGGCATGAGAAAGATTTCTCCAGCAGTCTGACAGCTGATCTATAATCAGGTTCTGCTTGGCTGCTGTTCTGAGCCCCTCCCCACAGCTCTCCACGGGGCTCAGTGAACACCCTATGGAAGGGAAAAAGCCCAAACCTTTTATTACATGCATTTCTGATTTCCCAGAAGTTTCTCAACAGAGGGGACTTGCAGATGGTAGCCAGATGTTAGTTCATCCTGTGGGAGGCGGATGCCTTCTCCAAGTGTTTTAAGGTTTACGCTTGGTAAAATTATAGAGCTAGTACATTCTTTCCCCTCCTTGCTTCCTTTATCCATTCAATAAACATTAACTTAGCAGCTACTATCTCAAGGACTATGATGTCAAAGATAAGCAGCACAGTTTCTGCTACCTAAACTCCCAGTTTAATAAGAGACACAGAGCAATTAAGCAGACTATTACAATGAAAGGTGGTTGTCGCTCTGATAGAAATGCACAGGCTGATGCAGGAATCCAGAGGATGGGTACCTAATGCATCCTGTGTGGGCATCAGGGAGGGCTTCCTGAAAGAGGTGTCATGAAGGCTAGCCACAAATCAGACAGGGGAGTGAAAGGTATTAATATTTTGGGCAGAGGGAACAACATGTGAGAAGACACAGGGGATGAAGCAGCCTAGCATGCAGAGGAAATAGCAAATTATTTGGAAAATGAGTTTAATATGCCAATCAGAGGGTAACAGAAGAGGAAGACAAAGAAGAGAGAAGGATCCAGATCACGAAAGACTTAAAGGTCATATTTTGGAGGCTAAGCTCCTTTTAAGGCTATGGAGATCACGGAGGGTTTTAAGTGAGAATATATTCCAGTCCTAGAAGACCAGATACATGGTCAAACCCATCAATTAGATCTAGTATGGAAGCAGAGTAAACTGTTGCTTAACTGACTCAGTCCTATCCAGAGTCTCTGCATCTTCTTGGTTACTGCCCAGCCAGGTGTGGTCAAACCCAAGTCACGGGAAGAGCCTCCAGAGAAGCATTTGAAAGGGACAGCCTTGACCACGTATAGACTTTAGACCCTTTGTCTTTCTCTCTTCTTCCTCCGTGGATGTTGGACATGAAGCCCTAAGCTTGAGACAGCCTTGAGACAACACACAGATGCTGAAGGCCAGGAGAATCGGAGATGCTGTCTAGACATCTGTGACTTGTTGACTCTACACCAGTATCTATCTACTGCGGATTTATTGCTTTGCAAGAAAAAGAAATTTTTGAGTGTGCAAGCAATATTTTAACTCAGGAATTCCTAGTGTGCACAGATCTCTTGGTACCTGCCAACTTTCTCACTCTCAGTCCCCAAGAGGAGTCTCTGCTCTTCTCACCCACTGTGTAAAACTTTTGAGTCCTCTCCTTGGTGTCCTCTCTAGCAGTCATGTGGCCTGGGTTGGACCATCTCCAGAAGCAGACAAACATCTTTCTTCCTTCCTCTTGCCCTCTTGCCTTTCCTTCCTTCCTTCACCAACCATTCGCATTTTTTTTACAAGTTTCATATTTTTTATTTCCTTTTTTCAAAACCTTAAAAATTCTCTCTCCCATTTCTCTTATTCATTCACCATTTAGTTCCTATTCCTCACCCCCACCCTTACAGTGCTTCCTTATTTATTTTTTCCTAGAATTTGTATTCATTTATAAGCTAACAAAGGTATATATGATTTCTCCTTTCTCTCTTTTTTATTCAATTCTTCTTTTGTGTCCAACTCAGAAATATTTTAAATAGGTTCTTTATTCTTTTCAAAATAAATTATTTTGAAAGATAACATACACACAGGAAAGCGTACATGGCATAAATTCGGTGAATTTTCACAGTGTGAACATGATATGTCCTTGCAAGGCCACAGAAATTAAGAAATACATCACTGCTAGCAGCCAAGAAACCTGTCTATGCCACAACCTCTTACTAGTTGCCCCCAGCGAAGGCAACCACAGTCTGACTTATGTAACCATAGGTTAATTTTGCCTTTGTTTTCCTGCTTTAAATGGAATTGTTCAAAATATACTCTGTACTGACTTCCTTTTGTTTTTCTCAAAATCTTGGTTATGAAATTCATTCATATTGGTGTATGCAACAATAGTAGGTATCCTTTATCAGGTTAAAGAGGTTCCTTCTAGTTTGCTGGGTGAGATCTTTCATCAGGAATGGATGTGACATTTTACAATGGATTTTATTCTTCTTTGGAGATTATCATATGATTTTTCATTTTTAACTTGTTAATATGGTGAATCACATTAGTTTTCAAATATTTAAGGGCATCTGATTAGTGACTTTAATTCCATCTGTAAATTTAATTCACCTGCGCCACGTGTATTAGTTTTTTAATACTGCTATAACACATTACTACAAATTAAGTGGCTTAACGCAACACGGTTTATTCTCTTATAGTTCTGGAGGTCAGAAATTCACAATGAATCTTAAAGACGCCAGCAGAGCTTGTTCCTTCTGGAGGCTCCAAGGGAGAATCTGTCCCTTGCTCCTTCCTGCTTCCGAAGCTGCAAGCATCCCTTGGTTGCTGGCCATATTGCTCCAATCTCTGCTTCCTTAGTCAGATCACCGTTTCCTTTTCTTCTGACTCCACCTGTATTCCTCTTTTAAGGACTGCTGTAAATACATTGATCCCACATAGATAATCTCCCCATCTCAAGAATCCTGAATGTATTCACAACTGCAAACTACCTATATGGTAATATTTGTAAGTTCTAAGGATTATAATGTGAACATATTTTGGAGGTCATTATTCAGCCTACCATGCTGTATAACATAACATATTCACAAGTTTTGGGATTATGACACAAATATATTTGGATGTCCATTATTCTCCCTACTACACTCCCGTTTGCATGTGATTGTTTCTTCTGGAAATGTTAACAGATTGGAATTTCTTCCATCCATTCTTTACACTTCTTAACTCTTATACTTTTAATCTCTTTGTCTTATTATATTACATTCCTAGGCTAATTACTTTGTTCAATCTTTCAGCTCATTAACTGTCTCTTCAGCTTTTTGCATTCTGCTATTTATCCATTAATACATTTTTTCTAATTATCCTACTTCTAAATTCCAGAAATATGGTTCTATTTCACAGAAGCCAGTTTTTTAATCTCCCTGAGGGTATTTATTCTGGAGTACTTTTTCTATATGATCAGTTAAATTTATTTTAGGGAGGGATAATTTTTCTGAATATTCAATCTGATGCCTCTTTCAAGGTGCATGTTTTTCAAATAGTTGATGAGTCTTGGCTGTTCGTATTTATAATTAAAAGCAAGACTGAACGATATCAGAAGCTGGAACACACTTTATTGGACTAAACGCATATCTCTGTTTACTTGTCATAAATCCCAAATCCAATTACACAGACATCACAACAGCATGTTCTTAGTAATTACAGTTGAGAAGAAGGATGCATATCCTAAGTTTTTGTGCTTTATCTTGAGTATAGTATCTTGTTTCTTAGGACATGGGATATATTCTTCAAGTCTCCCAAGATAAACTCACACTTCTGATTACTTTGTTGGAGACTTTAACTGCAACTAACTCTTTTGAAAATAAAACCTTCTATATGTATGGAAGAAATCTGTATATTCTTATTGATTTACCTAAGATTCTGCTGTTTTTGTTTCTTTAGTGCCAACATTCATGCTAAGAGCCCTTCCAAGGAAAGTTATTCACTTTGTTTCTATATTGGTTTTCAGGGCTTTTCCTCAGGGGCAAAAGTCATTGCCACCATATGTTAAATATGGAGAAGGGAGAGAAGTTTAATGTAGCAGCTGTTTCAAATTTAGTCCTTTAATTAATTTCTATGATTATTTCCCCATCTTCCTCTCTAACTCTTTGTATTTGCTGACCCTTAGCTTGGTATTTCTCTGGAGACTGTCCAGCAAAGCGAGCTTTAGCTTCAGTGGTTGCTTGTCCCCAAAGTGAATTTTCTGTGCCCTTATTTCTCCTTTACATCAATTCAATCTGATTTATTTTTCCCTTTTTTTGTTTTTCTATGATTTATAACCATAAGTGGAACTGCTGAGCTATCCATTATGTTCATCCTTAACTCTGATAGACATGGACACATTGTTCTAAAGAGATTGAAACAATGTCCACTCTCACTATAGCATAAAAAATTAGCATTTTCTACACACTCACAATATTCAGTATCATCATACTTTCTGAATTTTGCTTACTGGCAAGGGTGCAATGGTATCTCATTGTGGTTTTAATTTTCAGTTTCCCAAATATTAGTTAGATACAATATCCTTTCATATTTTTATTGATTATTTTGCTAAATTTTCTGTGAATTAACATTTTATTAGTTAACTTTTTTTTTTACTAATAAGGAATGTTTTACATATTCCAGCTAGAAATTCTTAATAAACTGCAGATATCTTCTGCCAATTGTGGTCTTTTTACTTTATTTACATTAGTTTTTGATTTATAAAAGGTATTAATTTTAATGTAGTGTAAGGTAACTTTTCTTTCTGCTCTGTGTTTTATTAAACTAAAACTCTGCTGCCATGAATTTTTATAGATTTCTTAACAAAATTAAACTATTGCTTTTTATTTTAGGTCTTGAATTCACCTACAGATATGTAAATATATATATAACATCTGTGAATTAGGAATCCATTTTTTTCCCTACATGTAATCAAATATCCCCACACATTTCATTCAATAGACCATCCTTTCCCCATTAGTCTGCAATGCCTCCTATTTCACTTCACTTTAAAAGTTTCTATTTATGTTTTGTTTTGTTTGTGAGACAGGGTCTCATTCTATTGCCAGGGGTAGAGTACATTGGTGTCAACATAGCTCACAGCAACCTCAAATACCTAGGCTCAAGCGATCCTCCTGCCTCAGCCACTGGAGTAGTTGGGACTACAGGTGTGTGCATTCTCACACCCGGCTATTTTTTCTATTTTTTGTGGAGATAGAGTCTTTCTATGTTGCTCAGGGTGGTCTTGAACTCCTGGCCTCAAGCAATCTTCCCACATCAGCCTTCCAAAGTGCTAGGTTTATAGGCATGAGCCACTGCAAGTGGCTTCTATTTATGTATTTTTTATTGGATCTTTATTCTGTTCCATTGTTTTATTTGTCCATTCCTTTTTCAATACCATACTTTGTCAAGTACAATGTATTTATAGAAATTATTATGAATATCTGATAGGGCATATCCCCTCACTATGTTTTTTCCTTTCAAAAAGAAATTGGCTATTTATGGCCCTTTAATTTTCTCAATAAATTTTAGAATCAGTTTGTTAAGGTCCAGAAGTAACATGGTTGAGATTTTTAACAAAAATTATTCTGAACATTTAAATATATTTGAGGATAAATTGCAGTTTTACAATCTTAATTCTGTCAATGTACATAAGCTATTTTCCCTTTATTGTATGTCATCCATAACAATGTTTTAAAATGTTCATCATAAAAATCTTGCACATCTCTTAGATTCCCCCCATGTACCTAATTATTTTTCTGCCTTATATTAACCATTTATTTAACCATTATCTAAGTAACTATTAATTGCTGATATATAGAATTGCAAATGTATTTTGTATAATTATCTTATTTCCAGACACCTTGGCAAATGCTCTTGTTAATTTTAATAATTTGTTTATAGCTTCTCTTAAATTTTCTAAGCAGGCAATCATCGCATATGGGTATCAGGATAGTTTCCAACACTTACACTTTGGGTTTCTTCACTAGTTTTACTAGTAATGCCATAGACCTCTATGTTGTGCTTGTGTTCTGCACAACTCCAGGGAACCCCATTTACATAGTAGTGTATGCTGTGAATGCTGATGCGTGCTGGCAAGGACCTCCAGTAGAACCAGTGCTAGCAGGCAGCTTGTTGTATTTCTGATTTGATAAGGAAGGGATTCTAATGCTTTGCCCATTAACTATGATATATTTGGCCATTTTTGGCAGATACACCTTATGAAGTTAAGCATGCTCCCTGCTAATTTAATTGCTAAGAATTTTGTCCCTAATGGGTATTAAACTTTATCAAGTGTTTTTTTTTTATTTCCTAATGAAACAATCACATAAGTTTTCTCTATAGTCTCTCTTTTTTTAATTTCAAAATATTATGGGTGTACAAATATTTTTGGTTATATGGATCACTTTTGTAATGCTCAAGTCAGGGTTAAAAGTGTGTCTGCCACCCAGATAGTGTTCATTGTACCCATTAGGTAGGATTTTGCTCATCTCTTCTATAATCTCTTAATATGATAAATTGCAATAATAGATCACCAAAATGTAAACCCTTACTTACATTTGTGGAGTAAAACCAACATCATCATAATTATGTGTATACGAAGAGAAAGACAGAGTGCATACAATATTTGATTTGTCAAGCTATTTTAATAATTTTTAGCCCTATGTTCGTAAGCATGACAGCTCTGTAATTTTCTTTTTATAGAATCATTATCTGGAATTGGTATAAAGGTCATACTATTCTCATAAAGTAAGACTGATAGTATTGCCTTAATAGTCTTTGATTTTTCTATGAAAATCTCTTAATATTGGAATTCTCTATTTCTTGATGGTTTTGATAGAATTCACCTATGAATCTATTTGTGGTAGCATACATTTAACTTGTATTTAATTTCTTTTTTTATCTCAGAATATTAGGAGAGTACAAACATTCTGGTTACATGATTTGCTTTTGTGCAGTTTGAGTCAAAGTTGTAAGTATGCCCATCACCAAGTCAGGGCATTGCACCCATTAGGTACGTATTGACCTCCCTCCCGCCTCCTACCTCTTGGTTTCTGTTGAGTTTTACTACCATATAATGATGCTGGTCTATGTTGCCCTTTTTCTCTTTGTTCATTTTAGTAAGTTATGTTTTGTTTGTGTATAAGAAACTTCATTTGATACAAGTTTTCAAATCTGTTTACATAACTTTTTAAAAATAACATTCTTTCACTTATCTTTTAAATCTTCACTCCATCTATAGATGTGTTCTTGACCTATTTTTAATTGATCAAATAGTTTTCTTTTTAATTTTTATGTAAGTTATACACTAAATTTCTATTCATTTTATAATCTTTAAAATTTAATTAAGTTTTTAATTTCTTTCAGAAATATACAAGAAACTTATAAGAATTTCACCATCATATCCTATTATTTTTATTATTATCAAACATATTTTTATCTACAACTTGTTCTTAACACCCTTCCAAGTTAGTCATTGTCATTGTTTTATGTAAATAATACTTATGAAAATCTATGCAACATTTGTCAGCTGGTTTGCTTACTATTCCTTCTTGTCTCTAAGTCCTTCCTCTGGACCCAAGTTTCTTTCTCCTGACATATGTATTTTATATATCCTTTTAGTAAGAAACTTTTTTGGTAAACTCAGTTTTGTTTTTCTGAAAAATAATGTTATAAATTTAAGTCTAAAGCTTTTTTTCTCTTTATCTTTCCTTCTCATCTGCTACAGAAAATTCTATTTTTGTGTTCTTCATTATTATAACAAAGTTATAATAAATACCAAAATAGAAAATTTTTAAATACCAAAATCCTGTTTGGTATTTATTGTGCTTCCCAAAACTGAAGTTATGATTCTTTCACTGATTGTAGAAAATCTTTATTCATTATATCTTCAACAATTGCCACATCTCTATTCTCTCAACTTCTTTCCTAGAAATCTGATTAGATGTTTTTTGTAAATTTCTCTTTGGTGTTGTCAATGCTCTGGATTTTGGCCATTCTAATAGTTGTGTAGTGGTATCTCCTTGGTGTTTTAATGTGCATTTCCCTGCTGACATATGTTGTAGAGCTTCTTTTCATATTTCATTTGCCACATATACATGTGTATATACATATATATACAAATATGTATATATACACATATATGTATACACACATGCATATATATGTATATGTCTTTGGTGAGGTTGTTAAGATCTTTGGTCCATTTTTAAAATCAAGTGTTTGTCTTCTTTTTGTTGAGTTCCTACTTTATATTTCTTATTGTATATTGTTTATTTCTTATTTTTCAAGTCTGCTTTTAATTTTTGTTACCTATATATATTCTGAATTCAATAGTTCTATAATATTAGTCAAGATTATTGAGAGTCTAATTCTGATGTTTATTCTTTCTGCTGAACCTTGTTCTCTGGCTTGATTTCTCAGGTCTATGCTTTTCTTGTTGAATATTTCATTTAGTGCCTCTTCAGCTTTGAAAACCCTGAGCATATAGTCATGGTCTTTCTCTCCAAAGAAGATTTTCTTATGCTGTTGGGTGTGGGGGCTCTAACGTGCTTGGCTTTTCTCAAAGCCCCAGCTCCTTGCAATGGTCAGCTGTGGTTACAGATACTCAGGGAAGATTTCTTTCCTCCCAAAGCCCATGCTGAGACAGACACTTTTCCTGTTAGTCTCCTTTGTTAGCAGAGGTATCTTTTTCTGGTACATTATTTTACCTACAGTGTAGCCCCTTGAGGCCTCTAGGTTAGTACAGCATCTCAGTTCCAATTTCCATTTTCAAAAGACCAAAGGACTTGTTTTCTTCCCTGGCAGCCATTAGAACTCAAACCTCTTGTTTCATAAGCCTAGGAAGTGCTCCCAGGATAGTTGCTGTATGGGTGGCAGCTTATGACTTTAATTTTCAGATGTCCCTCTGTTTTAGGTCCCCAAAGGTGTATCTTTCTTTCTCACAAGCTCAGCTATGCATTTGAAAGAATGTTTGTTACATTTTGTCTTTCATTTCCAAGGTTTTCTTTTTATTCAGAAGTTTTTTAAAAAGTTTCCCAGACAGCAAGAAATAGAGATATTCTGACTGCTTTCTATATTTAAAATATACATCAGAATTATGGTCCACTGATAACCTCCTCTTATATTTTCCAACATTATTCATTGTTTTGTTTTTAAAAAATATCTTCTCCATCATTCAAAGGGATTTTTGTGAAGTAGGTATAAAAAGCAGGTGAACTCAGTCTCCCACCTCAACCTAATTTTTGACTTTGGTCTTCAAGGTTGAGTAAAACCTCGCCAAATGGAAGTGGAGGTTAAGGCCAGTTCTAAGGCAAGGGGATCATGAAAAATAGCCTTTCCTTAAGGAATGACGAAAAATTACTACAGCTGGCAACCACTACATGGTAGGACAAATATACAAGATGAGTCTAAAAGTGAGGTAGGTTTAAATGATATTAAAATGGGTCTTGCAGGATACAATAAGGACTCTGGAATCTGCCACATAATTCAGCAAAAATAGTTGTCATTTATTTAATACATACTAGGTGGTAGACACTGTAATGGATGGAGGTTTCCCATAGGGTACTAGTTTCATCTATGTTTGATAAATAAAACAGGGCCAGTGAGATTTAGTTTGCTAAGGTCACAGAGATCCTAGGAGGCAAAGCCAGGATTCTGTCCAACTACAGAGCTCACAGATTAAATCACTTTCTGCAGTGTTCCCCAATAAATAAAGATAAGTCAGTAAAAGTTTTTAAGATAAGAGTGATTATTAAGACTGATTATTAGGAAGATTATTTTATTGACCAGGTATCACAATAAATGAAGGAATTAAAGATCATCCTTAACTGCTTCTCAGCCCAGAGAAGAGAGCTGTAACCTGGGAAACAGAGGTAAGAACAAGAGGGCAAGACTTGCAGGGGAATGTAAAGGCCTTTACATTTAATTTTCAAGAGACAGGAAGCCACTGGAAGTTTGTAGTAGAGGAGTGAGATCCTTACAAATTCTAAAAGGAACAATTTTATGGCTATGTATAGAATAGCTTGTAGGAGGGCAAGGGTGAAAGCAGAGAATTATGCATTACTCACACACTCTGTTAATAATATTTGTGCCTCCTTGATGGGGGAGCAGAAGTGAGGAATATAAGACTATTCAGAGAGACCAGTTCTTGGAGGATCAGCTGAGCAGAGCTGTCCAAGGGTGGCCGTAGTGTCTTTATGAAGAGACAAGGAGGGAATCTCAGTGAGGTGTAGAAATTGGAGAAATAATTGGGGGGGGGGGGGCCATCAGTGATAGGAATGGAAATCACATTCCCTTTGGTTATCATCTATATTCTATAAGTTAGCAATTCTCCAGAGAACTAGAAAAGAGAAAGAGGCTTTGTAACGTGGAAATACTCTATGTAGATGAGAAATGATTGGCAAATGCAGATTCATGTTACACGTATGCTTTCTCATTTAATATTTTATATTTTGTGGGACAGGTATTATTACTTCCAATTTAGAGATCACAAACTGAGTCTCAGAGATGTTAGCTAACTTGCCTAGAGCTAACCAGTATTAACTGGCAGTGACAGAATCCAAACGCACATTTTTCTGGCCCTGAAGGGTGTACTTTTTGAGAACACCATATTGGGAAGAAAACTTTGTCTCAATCAAGGTGAGAATTACTCTGCAGTGACTTGGACCTCAGAGGGGAACCTAAGAAAATGACAGCAGCAGCCCAGACAGGCACATCTGGAAGTGGCTTTCACTTTCCCTAATGTTTTCAAGTGTGTACCCCTGGGATAACTCTCACTGGTCCTGGAGACAGCCCCTCCGCTCAGAATTCAAGTTCAGTCCTAATTTTGGAGCCTGTTTTTCTGCCCTGCGGGTCAGAAGCCGGGGCTCCCAAGGGTGCCCAGTGCATTCTCATCAAGGCAGCTCTGAGCGCCCCGAGAGCTCCTGCCATCCTGAGCCCTCCCCTGCCATGCTGCTCCCTAATGGTGGAACCTGCTGATCTGCACCATGAGATATGCACTTAGGGGCGCCCTGGGGCTCTGCTTTTGTGGCGAGCAATGCTGGGGCAGAGACATGGAAATCACTTCCTTTCCATTTTCACTCCTTTCCATCCCCACAGGCTGTGTGTGTGTGTGTGTGTGTGTGTGTGTGTGTGTGTGCATAAATTGATTCCTCCACTTCTGTGGATAAAAATATCCAACCACCTTCTCTTTTGCTCCTGTTTCTTCTAAAAGTCACGGTTTCCCATATTGTGAATAATGAGAGGAACCAGACTGGCATAAGTAAGGAATGCATGGGTCCAGACAAGAAGGCACCCAAGGAAGGAAGGAGCCAGAAAGAGTCTAAGAGAAAGACAGATGAGACAAACTCTATCCGCTGATGCTAGAAACAAATAAAGCAAGAAGGATGTACAGTCATATGTAAATAGTCTATCGGGATAGGTTTAATTTACTCTTACTGAGTACCTGCTCTGTGTTGGGTTTAGGACATTAAGGTTTTCTCTTGCCTTTTCTCACTTAGTACTCATGCCATCCTAGACAGGGAGTCATCGTTAGCTACCTTTTACAGACAAGAGAAATGACATTCCCCAAGATGGGGAACTTATCCAAGTTCATTCAGCTCTGAGTATCAGAGCCAGGATTCTAAGCCACATCTTTCTGGTTTCCAAGTCCAGGATTCTTTTCACCACAGGATCCTGCTACCCTTAGCTGGAAATTGGAAATGAACAGAATGAAACTGAGATCACGTGGAAGGTAAAACACACAGAAAAATGGTCAAATCATGTTTATATCTCTGCATCTGCCTTATCTTAGTTTATTAGGGCTGCTATAATAAAATTCCATAAACTGGGTAGTTAATAAAAAATAGAAATTTATTTCTCATAGTCCTGGAGGCTGGGAAGTCCCAGATCAGGGCACCGGGCAGGCTCGTGTCTGGTGAGAGCCTGCTTCCTGGTTCCTACATGGCACCTTCTAGCTGTGTGCTCACGTGAGGCAGCTCTCTGGGGCTTCTTTCCCAAGGACACTATTCCTAATCCCCTACCCAAGGCCCTACCTCCTAAAACCATCACACTGGTGACTATTTTCAGCACATGAATTTGGTGGGAACACGAACATTCAGTCCACAGCACACTTGGACACTAGAGCTGGCGCAATGCCGCTTCTCAGCCATCCCGCATTCCTGCTTCAGTTTACGCCCCCTGGCATCAATTCTCCAAACCTGCTCCCAGGGTCTCTGTTCTGCTCTCCTTCCCGCCCCTCTCCAGGTTGCCAAGGCCCTTGGAATTTAATTATATTCACCAAGAAAGCACTAAATGCCTACAGTGTAATGGCCATGGAGGCACCAAAGGACATGAATATGGCCACAGCTTTGAAGGAAAAAAGGACAAGAGATAAAATCAGATCTGGAATTTTCTGTCTCCATCAGGTTTGGCTTCCAGGCACAAAATGGGATTTATTCACTTATTCAACAAATACTTGTTGAGTATATATTAAGTACTAGGCATTGTTCTTTTTGCTAGGGATATAGGCATGCATGTAATAAAATATATGTTCTGCATAGAGTTTATAGTCTAGTAGAGGCACCTAGACAATAAACAAATAAGCAAGTATAGTATATCAGTTGGCAACAAGTGCAGTGCTAAAAAATAAGCAGAGAGTTCTGGCAGCGTTGCTATTTTGGATAAGGCATTTGGAGAAGACTTCTATGGGACAACATTGCATGAGCAGAGGCCTGCATGAGGTGACAGTGAGCCAGGTGGTCACCTAGGGGACAAGTGTTCTGGCAGAGGATACGCGCTTAGCGTATTCAAGGAATGGCAGAGAACCTTGCATGGAGA
>VSMD01102652.1:0-20768 GCA_008750895.1 Mirza zaza | reverse complement strand
ACTCCTGGGCTCAAGCGATCCTCCTGCCTCAGCCTCCCAAGTAGCTGGGACTACAGGCATACACCCAGCTTAATACTTTTTTTAAAAAAACTATTTCTCATGTTCTATAACAAAAACAAGTATCCCTTAATTATACTTGAGGTATACTTTACTTCATGCATTACTTCATGCATTCCACTAGTAAAAACTCCTATCAGTGGAGAGCGATTACACAACAATGTGAATATACCTAACACTAGTAAACTACATACCTAAAATGATTATGAAGGTAAATTTTATATGCTTTTCACCATAATTTAAAAAATACTCCATCAGTAGATTATAAGATGATACCTGCTTAGTCATCAAATAAGTTTGCAAAGCTATGGGTACTAAAGACAGCCAAGGTGACATCTCTAGATGTTAAGACTGAATATGATATACACAAAGAAATATTACACAGCCACTAAAAATTATGCTTATAAAATTTATAACAATATGGGGAAGTGCTTTTAAGGATAAAATAGCGGTTCTCAACTTGGGGTTATTTTGTCCCCCAAAGGACACTTGACAATGTGCTGGAGACATTTTTGGTTGTCAGAACTTAAGGGGAGGGGATACTGCTGACATCAAGTGGGTAGAAGCCAGGGATGCTACTGAACATCCTACAATGCACAGGACAGTCCCCCACGAAAAGGAATTATTCCCACCTGAAACTCAATAGTGCCACTACTAAGAAACTCCGGTATAAGAACAAAGGCACAAAATTGTATAAAGTTTATCACTGTAAAAATACATATAGTAAATAAAACTAGGAATCAATAGTTTTTTTAATGCTAAATAGTGATTCTCTCCAGGTGGTCAGATTATGGTTGACTTTTTCTTCTTTCTTCTTTTCAGAATTTATGAAATTGTGTATAATGAGCAAATATTAATTTCTGGTCAGGAAAAAAAAACACCTTAATTTCAGATTGCTTTCCATTCTATGAGTCATGTTTAGGATACAACACTTGGTCTTACCCGTTCCTCAACCATGTAGGGATTGGACACAAAGAAAAATACATTACCAATTCCAAACACCTTGTCCATATGAAACTGATTTTTTTTAAAAAGTTCCAAAAGAAAGATGCTGTCAACAACTTTTTTTTTAAACAGTATTTTGAGTTGCTGTTTTATTGTCAGCAATTTTAACTAAACAAAGAGGTCAACCTAAACCTCTTTGTTTCTTTTTTTGAAGAGATGGGGTCTCTGTCACCCAGGCTGGCGTGCAGTGGCACGATCACAGCTCACTTCAACCTCAAACACCTGGGCTCAAATGGGACTTACAGGAGCATGCAGCATGCCCAGCTTGTAACTTAAACCTCTTTAGAAGTGTGAATTTATTAGCTGGGTAACAAAACTGGTGAAGCATGAAGCCTAGATATTTTATGTCCACCCTGCAGTTGTAGACACCCTTCAGTTAAGGCGAGAGATGAGGATTAAGGAAGTTATTTCCTAAAAAAAAAAATTAACACTACAGGACAGTCTACATCAGTATATTCCCTAAGTGAGAAAGAGATCAATTGGTCCAACTACCTTCCTGAATAAAGACAGCCATTACCCCTATGCTTACCTGTTTTGTGGCAAACTGAATAAGAAAAAGTTGGCCAACCTCCCCATATCAATGGTATACCCTTCTGCCCTATAGCCAGCAGGATTATTAAAATTGGTTTCAAAAGCGGGGCACAGTGGTGCATACGTGTCGTCTCAGCCACTCAGGAGGCTGGGTAGGAGGATCACTTAAGCCTGAGAGTTCAAGGCTGCAGTGTGCTATGATTGTGCCTATGATTAGCCACTGTGCTCCAGCCTGGGCAACACAGAGAGACCCTATCTCTAAGGAAAAAAAAAAAAAAGATTTCTAATTTTGTTTCTCTTAGTAAATCCCAGAGCTACAGGATCATTTACAACAGTTGGGCAGCGACAGGAGCTATTTTCTATGCATCTGTCACAGTTGCTGAGTTCCAAACATTGCATTACATATGATAATTGGTTTAAACTTGTTAAAGAAATATAAGCATTTCCAGCCATTACACATCTACAGTCATTGAAACAAACAAACAGAAATATAAGCAAAAGGCCATTAGCCTTGATGGTTTCTAAACCTGAAATGAAAGCAAACCCAAACTGAACTTAGAGGTGTTCACTGTGCCTGATTAATTCTGAATCAAGCTTCAGCCAAGCACAGGTAGCCAACCAGCCAACTGGTTATACGGTGACCTCCCCAAACAAGACAAACATCTAGTGTGGCCAATCAAGTAATTTCTTTACTTGCACATTCAGCCTATAAAAGCTTGCTGACCTCTGCCCTGGAGCTCTTTGAACCTCTTCTGGTATTGAGTGCTATCAGATTCATGAATCCTTTAATGTTCAAATAAACTCTATTAAGTTTATTTTGTCTGAAGTTTTTCTTTTCATAAATTTGACAAAATACAGTATAGTACTCAGAGAAACAAAGCAACCCATGCTGTAATGGAAACCTGAACTGATCAGAGAAATAGAAAATTAGCAGTAGGGATTTCCAAACACAGTGGGAACTGAAAACCACACAAGGTATTTCTGGATTAAGATGGCAAGTTGCAATTACATTTCGGAATTCTCCTTCTCTGACATATAATAAAAACATCTTTATAAACATGTAAAATATTAAAAACTAACAAGAATGAAAAAAAGCTATGGGAAAAGAGTTTACAAAATCTCTAAAGCAGCCAAACAAGGAAAGGGTTGAAAACTTGAAGCACAGTGGTCATGAATGAAAACACTGAACCATCCAGGAGAAAAGAGACCAGCACAAAACTGCTCCTGACCACTATGATGAGCAGTTGATCCTAAGAACGCCCACCACATTCAAAATCTGGAGAAAAGTGAACTATACAGGTAGCCTTATCTTTTTCCCTCCTCTGGTTAAGAAACAGCAGGGAGGAAGAAATGGATAAATGAGAAGTGAGCAGTGGGGGTGACCCTCCCAGACGGCTGTGAAGTGTAATGGGCCACATTGAACTGGCAACTGGGAAACAATCTGGAGCCTGGAACTGAAGACAGCCTTCCTCAGGCAGGCAGTGAGAGCCCTCTGAAGACAGTTCACAAAAATCCAAGGAGAGAGAGAAAGAGCAGAGCCAGGCAGCATGCCCAGCACTTGTCTCAGTGTATCTCACCTCCTACCACTCCCTACAGAAAACTGGCTGGAACCTGCTTGAGATTCAGTGGGGAGAGAATCAAAAAAAAATCACCCACACTGGGCAGAGTTGCCTAAGCATGAGAAAGACAAAAGGAAACAGTTTGGCAAGTATATAAACACACTGTAGAGAAAAAATAAAGTAACCTTACATGCATAAATTAATTTATTACATGAAACAGTCACAAGAAAAATGTCATTCTTTTCTAGTTAGAAATGTCATTCTTTATGATTTCTTCCTGGGTTCTCAGATTATAGCTGCAAAGCCTAAAATATTTACTATGTGGACTGTTAAAAAGTTCAATGACTCCTGGATTAGAAGAGTCAATATTGTCAAGATGGTAATTCTCTTATATTGTCCTATAAATTCATAGCAATACAAATAATAATCCCAACAGGCTTTCTTGTAGAAACTGACACGCTGATTTTAAAATGTGTATGGAAACACGAAGGACCTATAACAGCCAAAACAATTTTGAAAAAGAACAAAGTAGGAGGACTTTTACAACCTGACTACAGGACTTACTAGGAAGTGGTTTATCCTAACGATGGACACATACATAAATCTATAGCACAGAAGAGAGAAGAGACCCATGCTTATATGGCTAACTGATTTTCAACAAAGATGCCAAGGTAATTCAATGGGGAATTTTTTTCAACAAATGATGCTGGAATAACTGGATACCCATACAAAAAGAAATGAACCTCAAACCTTACCTCATGCCATACACAAAAATTACCTTGGAACAGATCATAGACCAAAACAGACAAGCTAAAGTTATAAAATGTTTGAAAGAACACAAGAGAAAATCTTCATGACCTTAGAACATGCATAAATTTTTTAGGAAACAAAAAACATAGGCCACTATAGAAAAAAAAGATAAAATGCACTTCATTAAAATTTAAAGCTTCTGCTGGGTACAATGGCATATGCCGGTAGTCCCAGCTACTTGGGAGGCTGAGACAGGAAGATCACTTGAGCCCAACAGTGCGACGCCAGCCCAGGCAAAATAGCAAGATCTCATTTCTTAAAAAAAAAAAAAAAAAAAGAAAGAAAGAAAGAAAAGGAAAAAAAATTTAACTTCTGTCCTTCGAAATACATTAAGAAGATGAAAAGGCAAGTCACAGAGTGGGAGAACTTACTCACAACATGTCTATCTGACAAAGGACTTGCATCCAGAAAATATTTTTAAAAGCTTATAATTCAATAATGAGACAATGATCAATTGTTTTTTAAATAGGCAAAAGATTTGAAAAGACACTTTACAAAAAATAAGCAAATACTCAATAAGCACATGAAAAATTTGCTCAGTATCATTTATCAGGGAAATTAAAGTTAAAAGCACACCTATTAGAATGGCTATTATTAAAATGATCAACAATAGCAAATATAGACAAGGATGCTAAACAACTGGAACTGCAATATGCGGTTTGTGGTAATATAAAATGGGGCAATCACTTGGAAAAGAGCTGACAATTTCTTATAAAGTTGAACATATATTTACTATACAACCCAACAATTCTACTCCTAGGTATTCACCCAAGAGAAACAAACAAAAAATGTCCATAGAAAGATTTGTACACAGATGTACATAGCAACTTTGTTATAGCCAAGATATGTAAACAACCCAAATGTCAAACGAGTGAATGGATGAATAAATTGCGATAAATTTACACAGCAGAGTACTATTCAGTAAAAAAAATGAATGAATTACTGATATACCAATAATATGGTTGAATCTCAAAAAGATGATGAAATCAGACACTAAAGAATAATACTGTATGATTCTATATTTATATGAAACTCTAGAAAAGACAAATCAAATTACAGTAACAGAATATAGATCAGTGGTTTTGCCTGGCACTGAGGGTTTTTCCCCACAGGAAAAAAAAATGTTCAAACCCACTAAAGAACCAAAAGAAAGAAACAGAACAAGGTAACTATTCTCACTATCAAACTAACTCAGATTAAATAGGATAACAATGCTCACCATATTTCAATATATGTATTATTTTCACTAAAATAAGTTTCTCAAAATCTAACCAATCAAGACCTTAGTATAGTACAGACATTTAGTTAATATTATGGTTACATACCTGACAACACACTAAGAAAATGAAGAGAGTTATAGCAGTCCATAATACCTTCTCTCTAAACTGGATCTGTACAACAAAACATAAAGAATGAGCAATCAAAACCAAGAAATAGCAAACTTAAAGCACAAATCCACATAAAAGCATAAGTGACATTCCCCATCATGACATGCTCCTATTATTTACTCTTAAAAATGTCCTTTTCACTCTAGTTAGTAGCAGCTAAAGCAAACAGCTGAACTTGTTGAACATGAGTTTCTTTGCTGTTCATTAAAAAAGGTAATTTAAATACAAGCAGTTCTCATCTGCATTGTATCATACTAAATGAAACTAAAAAGGAGGCAAAGCAATTAACATTTTACTGTGCAAAGCTAGGACTGCCTGTAATAGTGTTACATGCATATTTTATAGACTATGAAAAGCTAGAGTTTCCTGGGATGCCTTAAATGTAATTGGAATAACTATTTTTACAATCTCAAAGCAATAAAAAATACAAAACAGTAAAATTTTAAATGTAACCTATCTCGTTCTATGTCCCTATTCCTCCTCGTTTCATAAGAAACTGAAAGTAAAAAAGAAGAATGCCTGTCTAGCCAGTTCAGGATTAACAATATTCCTGGAATTTAAGTACCTTAACTCCAAAAGTGCACAATTATGAAAAAATAATGTGATCCAGTTACAATATCTTCTGAATACGTTCCTGTCATTTTCCCCCCAACGAATGAATCAAAAAATGGGGGATATGTATTTGCACAATTGCAATTAATTTACATAAAATAGTTGAACTCATCAAAACCTCCCTGCAGACCGGACCATTCACAGTCTACCAGATCATATCATTAGCAAGCACAATACATACCCTACAGCACAAAAATTATAAAAGATCACTATAGACAGGAGAATACTGTATCTTACCTAACACACAGGCCAAAGAAACACTTGGTTTGGAAATGTTGCAACTTAAAGCACAGTCATTTTTGAAAGCATGAGATAACCTATCTGGACTTAAACAGGTTTACACTAATTTTATTCACTTTGTGCCTCCAGCAAGGATTAGCAGGTAATATTTTCCCAATTACAACCAGAAAAGGGCTGGGGAAAGTAAATCAATCTTGTTGGTTTAACAGGATAAGTCTTTAAGCATCCTCTATATTACTAAAATATACTTACTTTCCTTTCAGGTTTCTGAATTTCTGGTAGAACTGCACAAAAAGGTTTGATAACTTCTAAAAATTTGACTGTAAAAAAAAAAAAAAAAAAGAAATGTCCCTATTATAAAGTTAAAAAAAGAAGTATCTTTTTACAGAAGCAAATACAAATGTTCTCTAACTCTTAACAGCAATGCACCCCATCCCGTACCCCAAAATTAAATGATCATAATGGTCTCCATTTCACATGATGTATCTATATAAGGTAAGAGATAGAATTCGAGGGAGAAAAGAATCCAAACACTTTGAGGGTTGCAGAAGCAAAGTAATCCAACTATCCTTTACCATGACTTTCCTTCTTCACACCTGTATTCAATCATTTTATACACACAGAAAAGGAATTATTCAAAGATCATCACTATATATATATAAAAAAAGAGCAAATGCAATCTACTATGGTACCCACAAGACAAAGCACTATAGAAAATAGAGATATCAGAGAGGAATAAAGGACAATGCCTTCTCCACCAAGGAAATTACAACAGGAAAGGGGCTTATTAACCTGTGAAACTGACTTAAACAACTTCAAGTAAACAACTGCAAGATGCCAAAATCTGTACATGAGAATGATCACAGAATCACCTCCTGTAGTTAGCTTTTTAAAGTACACAATCTCTACTTCATTAGGTCACACTGCATTGTTCCGTTGCTTTCTCACATAGTATCAAAGTACTTGCTTATGTGGAATAATCATCCCAGAGAAATCCATTTCGGACAAAGTATTGTTTTCCCAGACTACTCTTACAGCATGTAAAAAAGTAAGATAAACCAAGGTTCTTTGAGGATAGACACTCTATTCTGGCATGGCTTAAGTGAAGTCCTGCCAAAGAACTGGAGGGTAAAGATGACAATCCCTGTAGCTTCAGTCCTTTCTCAGAGTCTATAATGTGCAGATCACAACAAGCCACATCTAGCTATTAGTTAGGATCTTCTTCCCCTACAGACACCGGATTCTGTACACTAACACCCTGAAATTGTTTTAAAGTTGACATGAGTAATTACATTTCCACAGTTAGCCACAAGTTGACTAGAGTATCTTTTTTTTTTTTTAAAGCCTCTCAAAATGATGGCAGTCAGTGATGTTTGACAGAATTCAGTAACTGTCATGGGCCGATGGTTGTTACCCAAGTACCATTTTGGATTACTTTGAAACGTAAATCTGAATTACCAAAGTATTTCTCTCTAATGCAAATCAAGTATGGATCCTAGAACCTCTTTATCTCTTTCCCTCCCCACCTCAATCCAAGGCACTCTTTCAGATTGCTTGGCATTTTATGATCATCTGTATTGGGATATTCGTGTTCAAGCAATGATTTTGCCTTGCCATTTGCCCGTCCTACTGTTACAGAATTTTACCCATTATACTGTAAATTCTACGCCTGGGGTCTCTTCTTCCTAATTTCCCCCAAATGTCCACTAGTTGGCCAATGGGTGCACGGCTGGGGAATGCAGTTATCCACTCATGGAACAGACAGCAGCTATGTAAGCATCTAGGCGAAGGTACGATGCGGGGTTGGGCGTTTGGGGAGGGCCTTCGAAGGATGCCTACAACGCAAGGCCTTGTCTCTGAGGCTTACGCCCTTACGGCTTTCAGTAAACGCCACAGAATGACCGGAATGCACATTGTAAGGAAAATGCTGCGCTATCGACTGCACTCCTTTCCTCCCCAAACCACATGCAACGCACATCTTTCTTTTTTTAAAAACTAGACGAGCTTTATTAGGGAGCTTTATTGCTAAACGCGACATGCCTAAGAGGGGTGAGTGGGGCATAAAACTGACAGGTTCCTAAGCTCCCGAGACACTCGAAGTCGTCCAGGTTCCGCCAGGCGCGGTAATCCCCCGCCCCGCAAGCCCGTGTCCTCCCCGCGCCAGGCTCGCCCCTCGCCGCCACCTCTCGGGCGCAAACCCCGGGTCTCCGGGTCCCGGTGCCCGCGGCCGCCCCCGCAAGGCCGCGCACGCCTCCAGCGGCAGCCTCGGCGGAGGTCCCCCCGGCCCGCGCCCTCCGCAGCGGCCCGGCGCGGCCCGCGCATCCCCGGCCCGCGGGCTGGGCGCCCCCGCGCGTGTGCCGGCCCCGCCGCCCGCGGCCCAGCAGGGGCCCGCGCCCCCGGGCAGAGCCCCGCTCCAGCCGCCGCTACTCACTGCCCATGGCGGCGGCTGCGGAGGCCCGGCGGGGCGCGGCGGCCTCGGCGCTGCCTTCGCTCTACTCCCGGCTCGGGCCTGGGCGCCGGCTCCCGACACGCTCCAGCCGGCCCGCGCAGGCTCCGCCCCGCGCCACGTGACCGCGCGCCCGCCCGGCCCCGCCCCCAGCTCCGGCTCCGGCCCCAGCCGTTGGCCGACGGCCGCCGCGTTGCCATGGTCACCGCCGGCGCTGCGACGCGGCCGGCAGGGAGGCGGGGCTGACCCGCGCGTGCCGGCGCGTCGCGGCCGGGCTGCGGGCTGGGGAGTCTGGACGCTGGCGCGGCCGCCGGGGCTTTGCTTTCCAGGCCGCTCTCGCGGGCCGGGGTCGGGAAGCTGACGTTTCTTTGCTCGCCGCGGCCGACCCAGGCCTCCTGCGCGCCCCGCGGGGAGGCAGCGGCCCCGGCTTCTGTGCTCGCGGCCCGGGGCTGAGGCGACTGGCCCGGACCAGCCTTTGATTTTGCTTCCATCTTACCGTAACCTCTTGGAAGTTTGTAAAAATTTGCGACCCATTGTGCATAGTAAATAGCTTATGAACTCTTCTCCCTGTCTCCTGCGTGCGCTCCTTCTCCATCCTCTCCAAGATACTGATCAGGATTTTATGCCCACTCCTGTTGAGCATTTTGCTGGAGCCACTGTCTTCTGACCAGTGTGGCTAATGTCGCCATCGACACTAGGCTCCCTTGTTTGACTGCGTGGTGTAAGGGAAAGCCCACAGTCTCAGAAATCAGCCAGCGCTGTACATTTTAATCCTTCCTCTGCTTCTGGATGGCTTTGGCCAATAAACCTTTCTGAGCTACCTCCGTAAAATAATAATAATAATAATACCCCTCTCCTCAGGGTGTGAAAGATAAACTCAGAGATTGGCACATAGAGGCCCTTAAATTTAGTTTGATCTCCTGCAACCCATCTTCTACTCTGACATCTGCTGAAATGAGATCTGTCAAACATAACTAATCACCAAAGGGTCCAAGGGTCTGTGCTAATGTTGAGATCCATGTCCAAGAATGAAACGTGTGTGGGGGGGGGCCGGGGGGAGGGAGGTGCAATTTAGGCCAAGCTGCTCGGGTTATGCTCTACTTGCCATCAGTTGGGACAGCTCCAGGACTTGAGTGATCAGAATGCTCTCTCACTCGCAAAACTGGCATTGGATGCTGGCTGTCAGCTCCAGTCCCTCCATATGGCTTCTGCAAGTGGCCTGGGCTTCCTCACAACATAGTAGCAGGGTGCCAAGGGAAGTCCTTGGAAGTGACCCGGCTTCTCTTTCACTGCATTGTTTGTAGAAGAAGCCACAAAGGCCTGCTCAATTTCCAGGAGGGGCAATGGACATCACCTCTAGGAGAGGGAGTGGCAAGGTTCTGGAAGAGCATGTGGGACTCGAAATAATGCCGTGGCCATTTTTGGAAAATCCAATCTGCCACAGTCATAATCTCTCATCCTTTGAATCCATCCTTACCTCACTCTACTTTGTGTCAGTAATTTTCATACTTGTCTAATTTCCCATACTACACAGTAAACTTCTAGATGAGGTTGAATGTTCTTAATTTTTGTGCTGCCTAGAGAAACCTGCAAATGATTGAATTAAATTCACTTTTGGCATTTCAAAACTGAAATGTCAAATTCATGTGACAAATTTTAGATTGTGAGTTAATTTCATGAATACAAGCACCTTCCCAATAAAGATGCAGTAAATTGAAGATCTAACTGACAGAAGGTAAAGAGTATCGTGCACCTCTCGTTACTGCCCATTTCTGGGATAGTGGCATGTCTCAGTAAGAGCCTGGGAATGAGCTTTGACACTCTGGATAACTTTTGTGAATTACTCTTCAACCTTTCTACCACTGCATGGACTTTTCTTTGTCCAGCCACGACATGCCACCTAATTTACAGCTATCAGGAATATCACTGTACTTTGACCTTTCACATTGTTTTAGCACATACAAGAACAGTTCTCTGTGTGTAAAATGCTTTGTTTTCTCAAATAGATTGTTACACCATTGAGGACAGAGGGAAACTTATTTTTTACTTCTTATCTTTTACTTCTATGTATTTCTGTGGTCCACAACAATGTCATGTATGGAAGAGGTGTCCAATAAAATATTGGTTGATGAAATACCATTCTACTCTTTTAAAGGAACATTTCTTGTTTTGGTTCAAATATGGCTGGCTCTCCATAAACATCAGAGAAGACAAAGCAAAACGACATTAAAGGAAGACAAGTTTAATGAAAGTTTCCTAAAATTGAGTGATTTTGCAATCGGCAGTGGGGAAATGAGTCTGCTTTAGACTTTGTTGTATCATATTTAAATAAAACTTGACAATGAATACTATTTCTATAGAGCAATTTCAGAGTTATTTGTGTAATAGTATGTAATAAATATTGCAGATTTAAACATTTTGTCCAAATTTCCCCAAAATATGATAGTTTAAGCCTGGATCCTATGAGAAGCTGAAGATGAAAACCAAATATGCAAGAACATCCATGAAAAATGTGGGTGAAGCTTTTGGAAACTTAACACTGAAAAGTCTTATTCTTTATCTGTGAATTCCTTCCATATTTCCTCAATTTTGAAAAAGGGATACTGTTTCTATTGTCAGTCGAGGAATTTTTGAAAGTAATAAAGCTTTGAAGAGGAAAAAACATGGGGCAGGAGCTGCAGGTAAATTGGTTCTGGGGAGGTTTTCATTTTAATAATGAAGTGAGTGAGTTAAAGGGTTTGGATGGGGACGTGACAAGGAGGTGACTGGTAAGGAAGATTACATTTAGAATCAATAATAACATGTTCCCTAAAGGACAGGAAACAAGGGGATACACTTGGACTAAATCATGGGGACAGATAATTTTTCAACTTAAACAGTAGATGTGTCACTAATGGGTGATAATCCAATAATATTTGTCAACTTCATGACAGTAACCTGAAACACTTCTTCAAATCACCTAGCTCATCAGGGTAGTAGGTGATCCCATTTGATGAAATGATGGGACAAGTGAGAATTTATGAGATTCAAAAGGCTTAAGGAAGGTCTGAAATATTTGTGATTCATAATGAAGCATAGTAGGACACCAAATTTTAAAAGTTGTTGGGTGACTTGTGATACTGTACTAAAATTGGCTGATGTCCTAATCATGTGCTGGGAAATGCAGCCACGGGAAGGAAGACATTTGGAGTCATGTGGGACTGGAGTCCAGATCATCAGATATGGTGAGCTGTGGAGGGATAGGATAGCTTAGTTCCTTCTATGTGTATGTTAAATTGTGGGTGAAACATCTGTGAAGCTGAGGAGAAGTGGGGCTAATGTGTGGGTGGTGGAGATTCTCCTCTGGTAGGAGCACCAGGGCATGAGGAGTAACAATGTGAACATGCAGTGATGACACAAAGGGTGGCTCATCTGAGAGGGGACACATCCAGGTAGTGTCCATCTGGTTTCTACACCTTAAGATAAGCATGTGAGGGAATTGAATTCAGAGACAAGAAAGCTAAGTTTACATTCTAGTTCTATCATTGTCTAGCATGAAATTTTGTTACATTAAAAAAACTTTCTGAACATCACATGTCAAATGGGTATCCATCCAATCCATAAACGGCTAGGCTGTTAGAGGATTAAGTAAGAAATGAATGTACATTCCAGTCACAGGGTCTCAACTAATACCACTGGAATAGCTTTCCTTGTTTGGAACCTCAGAGTCAAAGGGTTATCATCTAATCCCTGCTCATGACACATTATTACTATTTGTTCATGCTCTACATCTGATCGTTAGCATCATTTCATGCAGAACTTTGGATAGGACAAATGCTTTCATAAACATAAACTGTGAAATGAAGTCATAATCCTACTAATGGTCTTCTTCATGAAGATAGATTTATATAAATCAGTGCTGACGATTAGAATTATTTGTTTAATGACACTGTAATAATTGTAATAAATCCAAACATTGTCAATGACCACAGTATCAGTATATCAAAATGATGTCTGTCTAAATCTAAATCCATAACCATATATAATGATAAAACTTATAAAATACAAATAACCTATCACTTAACTCAACTAAAGTATTAATGAAAACTTGGTTGTTTGGCACTTTGTGTATGTAAGAATCAGCAATACTGGTTTCAATTCCAAAATTCACTTATTAATGAGTCAAAGAGGCCAAGAAACATCATTTAAAACACTGTATACATTTTTATTTTAAATATATGATACATGATACAAAAATACCTTTTCCGAAGATTCTCCCATGTGACATATTTAATAGGAAACAATAATTAATAAAATGCCATGTAAATAGCCCAGTAATATAGTTTTATTATCTTTCAGTTCATAGATTTTTTTTCTGTAAAATTTGTACATATTTCTAGATCTTGATTTACAATTAACACATCAAGAGGTTACAGGAGAAGATATATGGGATCCAGATGCATATTCAGAAGCAGTTGGAAAAAAAAAGAATTTTATTTTTTGTCTAAAAAGTTTCATCATTAACTAAATGTAAGTCAGTAAATAAGAGCTGAGAACTTTGTCAATGTTAATAAGGCTGAAAAATATGTATGTACAAGTATAATATAAAATTGTCAGTAAATATAATTTGCCTATAGTTGCAGATTGAATTAATTATTATTGTGGTTAAGTATCGCAGTTTCTGCTTTTCTCATTCTCCATTCACTCACTTACCAGCTCTGTCCTAAGGGACTATAGCAAACACTGGAATTACAAGATGATGATAGAAAAAACAAGAACAAAAAAACAAAACTGATGACAAGTAAATGACTACAACTTGAAAATGTCACCTGTCAAATGACTACTTATGAACTTTAATTGCTTAACTATGTGTTACTAGATGAGTCTGGGATCTTTGGGCCTTAAATCACTACCATAAATCTGAGAAGTTGATGAGGCCTTTGGATGCTGAGACTAACTTTAGAGTGCTGTGTGATGGTCCCACAGGGATGGCAGAAGTTTAGAAAGTGTAGAGCCAGAGAAAAAGATGCATAGACTTCCTGAGATTTTTTTAAAGCTAAGGAACATGATGAAGTAATGAAGCGTATCTATATTTTTCATGATGAATGTTTATGTTTTTGTAGTTTTCAGTAGATGTGTGGGTAAGAAAAAAATATTTAATGTGTATATTAACCAAAAATAGAAAAAGATGCCACTTGCTATTTACAGATTATTTAAGAAATTAACAATTAATTTCAATTTAATTCATAAATTTTGGCAACATACCTTCTTCTAGGTCATTTGTTTTCTCCAAACTCCTGCATCTGAAATAAGGCAAATATTATTTATGTTTAAGCTAAAGAAGAGACATTATCAAGGAAATGACATATTACTTACAAAATGTGGTCTTTAAATACTATTTTTAGAGACTAGATCTAACTTGAGAATTCTTAAATAAAAAATAATCACGATTGAAATAAAATTCCTACTTATTTAATAGAAAACATCTAAGTGTAATGCTATTTAGATTAATATGATAAAATATAATTAATATTGATCTATTGAATATACATCATTTCTGAACAGTGACGTTTTCTCTTATTAATATAAAGGTTAAACATTCAAGTAATATTTTACAATGAATGCAAAATTTTATAATTCTTAGCAACACTTTGCTCTTTACAAAAGTTTCATCAGTTTTTTCGCTTTAATGGATTTTTCCTTAAAATGAATTTTCCACTCTCCAGTTTAGAAAGTTAGAATTTTAAGGTATAGTCTATGCTATTAACCTTACAGCACATAATCTTAAATATATACATTAGGAAAGTGATACTGTCACAATGTCCTATGAAAATTCTACTGGCAAAAGATTAAGTAAAAATATTATGCTATCTGTATTATTATTAACATTTCTTTATTCATATAGACACAATAATTTCAGAAAATTTGCTTGAAGACAAGAATAATACAGGTTAAAGCCAGTTGTTAACCTTAGTTTCTTTGATTCAAAACTTTGAATCTAAGGCAGTTTGAATCATGGCAATTTGACAGTAAGTTTAATTGCAAAGATGTGGAAACAACCCAAGTGCCAATCAATTCATGAGTGGATTAATAAAATGTGGTATATGTATACCATGGAGTACTACTCAGCTATAAAAAACAATGATGATATAGCACCTCTTGTATTATCCTGGATAGAGCTGGAGCCCATTCTACTAAGTGAAGTGTCCCAAGAATGGAAAAATAAGCACCACATGTACTTACCATCAAATTGGTTTCACTGACCAACACCTAAGTGCACATATAGGAATAACATTTATCAGGCATTGGGCAGGTGGGAGGGGGGTATATACATACTTATATATACCCCCTGATGGGTATATACATACTTAATCAGTGCGATGCGCACCATCTAGGGGATGGGCGCGCCTGAAGTTCTGACTTGGAGGGGAGGCAAGGACAATATACGTAACCTAAACATTTGTACCCCCATAATATGCTGAAATAAAAAAGATAAGTATGTAAAGTGATGGATATGTTAATTTATTTAATCATTTCATAATGTATGCACATATTAAAACATTTCATTGTACCCTGTAAATATATACTATTTTTATTTGTCAACTAAATAAAGCTGGAAAAATAATAAACATATAAAAGTAAAAAAAAAGACTTTGTAAGTTTAGAAACAAACAAAAAACCTCTATATAGTTCCTTAATTGTAACTTTGATTTCTTTTCAGAAATCATTATCAATTTTTTGAACTATCCAATTATAGTTGTTTACTAAATTATGAAATGTGTAAAAATATTTCAAACTATTAATATATTGCAAGTGTCCCCATCTAGAGTATTCTTATTTTACTCTTGTATAAAAGGTACTTTCTACTAAATGCCAAGAACAGGGTCTCAAATATTCTGCTGAACATAATCAATACTTTGTGGTGATTATGATAAGATGATATCCAATGGCTTTAAAAATTTCAGGTGTGAAGACAAATTTTTTAATTTTTAAAGAAATTTTTGTAAAGACAGGGTCTTGCTAAGTTGCTCAAGCTGTTCTCAAACTCCTGGCCTCAAGCTATCCTCCTGCATTGGCCTCCCAAAGTGCTGGGGTTACAGGTGGGAGCCACTGCATCCAGCCTAACATTTTACTTCCTAGAATCATAGCTAAAAATCTCTAAACCTCTTGTTTTGTAATGCCCTATCCAAAAACTCATCCTTTTCTATCAATTTTGATAGTATGTAACGCTACCTCTCATAATATTATTTGATTTTTTTTCTAGTGGAAATAATTAAATTCCTGACAACTCTAGAAAGCACCTTATTTCTGTAACCCTAAGAATCTTACCAACAGCAACTGTATGAGAACTCTTTCAAGGCATTCTGCAGTGATTGTGGAGATATGTCTTTGTATCTTGATAGAATAGTGCTTTTTAATCTCTCATTATGTCTAATGTGATTTGGCAAACCAATGCTCCACAAGGAAATCATGAATACCTTGGAAGTACAAGTTCAGTTTAAAAGAAACAATTTTCAATTTATCTAGAAATATTAAAAATAAACACCCATTTCCCCCCAATAATTATGGGAAAATATTTTCTCAAAAATCTCCCCTTTCATCACATCAGCATTTATACACTCTTTTCTCATGATCCTGTAAAATGATAAATTACCTGATTTTTCTGGTAAGAACTAATGAGAAAATTTTATATTTGTATCATGCCTAATAAATTTATACAGTATTTAACAGTCTTTTAAATTTGTATCCAGTAGTCCAATTTCATAACTCAAAAGCACTTAGACTCTGATTATCTCATTTTTTTTAAGAAAAATAAAGCAAAACTAAGCTAACAAAATGATGAAAAATATCAGCTATAGCCAGGATCTTATAATTTAAGTTAAAACAATCATTTATTTTCTTTTCTCTTACGCTATTTGGCTGCAATGCTAAGAAACCTTATATTTGGTCTTCTACGATTTGTTAAGACATCAAGCTAGGAAAAGAAACAAAGCTGAGGTCTTATTTAACATAAGACTACACTACTTTTCACTGCATTGCGAACATGAAAACACCATCAGAACTATAAGCCAATGTGCACGGACTGAAATGGATATTTTAAGAGCAATGACACGATGAAAATTAGCTGCTGTTTTTAATTTTTGTTCATACTAATATTTTATGGGTTTTTGTAATTTTTTTTCACACAAGGTCTTGCTATGTTGCTCAGGCTGGAGTGCAGTGTGTATACATAGGGACGATCATAGTGCTTGAACTTCTTGAGCTCAAGTGATCCTTCTGCCTCAGCCTCCCAAATAGCTGGGATTATAGGCATGTGCCATTGTGCACAGCTTTTGTAATTTTCCCCCAGTAGGAAAATTGTCAAACATTAGATAAATAACTTAAACTGGGTCAAACATAGTTGAACTATTTTTTTTCTTTACCAACTCTATAATTAATATAGCTTGTCATTGTTGGATCCATTTGAAGACCTGCAGAAATGAATTCTTACTGTGATTGAAGTCATGGGTGGGACTGTAAATTTCCTTTTACAGCTTGAGGGGAGATGGGGACCATACGTGCCTTTACATGGAATTCTTGGTAGGAAGAATTAACTGATTCTGTTTGGTTGTCTTTGCTATTTAATCATTTAATATCATTGACATCTTAGTCATCAGTCATTCAAGTGGTGGCAAAATAGAGAGACATGAGTCAACTTCAATTTAAAAAATTCAAATAGTTACTTGATTTCACTATTTAAAAATTGTAGTACATTTTCCCAGCAATAGGAACATTTTACAACAATTGAGATAAAAATGCCATAGTTGCTTGATTTCACTATTTAAAAATTGTACATTTTCCCAGCAATAGGAACATTTTACAACAATTGAGATAAAAATGCCATAAGTTCCATAGCAATTAAAGATGTATCTGTAGGTAAGAAAATCACAAAACTTTTAACTTAAAAAACAAAATAATCTTTCTTAGTATTACAGGTTTATTTAATTCATAAAAAGTATCTAGCTTGGCTTCCTTTAAATAATAAACATCCCTATGTGGTTAAGTCTTTAGATGCCAATCATTCATTTCTGATTAGGTTTAGAAAACTTGAAATGGTGCAGGAAACCTTTAAAACATGATGAACCACAGACAAACTAAAATCAAGTAGGAAGTAAGCCAGAGCATCTGAAAGTATCTCTTTAATTATATGTAATAACTAATATTCAATGTCTAAATCTAACTTAAAGGCAGTTTTTAAAGAAATTTAAAGTGGGTTAGCTTAGTTACATTATTGACTCAAGTTAACAAATGGGTATCTCTTGAAAACGGACACTCTAGGGACTTAAAAAAACTGTAAAATTTCTTTTTCGTTTTTATTAACATGGACAATTATGGCCTTTACTTAATATGCATATATCAGTTAAACAACTTAGTATTTCACCAAATTAAAAAGAAAAATTATATCAGAAATAGGAAACCCAAAGGAAAAAAAATAATACAACTAACCTTAGTCAAGTGGTATAACCAGGCTTTTATTCAAAGTCTCCTGGGCTTGGTGCAGGGATCACTGTTTTCCCTTGGGGTAAATTTTCTGTTGAAACTAAACTTTCCTTAATATTTTCAACACAAGGTGTTGCAGTCAGAGAGGCACTTAAAGATCTGCTCTTCTGTTTCTCTTCGAGCAGTTTAGTCTTGACCTCTACTAGAGTGTCATAAGCTCTGTGAAGATTGCAAAAGACAAATGGTTAGTATTTCATTTTTTCCCCTAAATGATTCCCAAGTGGCTTGCATTTTAAAATTTAAAAGTTGCCATAAGAGTAAATACAATTTCCTATCAAATAGTGTTTTAACACTGTAAATGTGTCAGAGCATGCCTACTGTTTGCAATTATAGTTTTAAAATCATTCTAAAGAAGGACATATATTTCTAGGGGGATTTCTAACAAGTCATCCAAACAAAGTATGGAGGGGAGGTAAAAGCCTGTCAGTGATATACAGCTTAACAGGTAACACTTTCTGCTTTATAAGGTTCTTGAGGATGTCATTAGAAATACTTGTATTTAAAGGGTAACTATGTGAGATGATGGATATATTAATCTGCTTGATTGTAATAACCATTTCCTTATGTGTACATATGTCAAAACATCATGGTGTACTCCTAAAACACATATAATAAAAACATAAAACTTAAAAAATGCTAGAAATACTTTGACTTAGTAAACCAGTTTGGAGATTTAGAAAACCATCCCTCAAAAATCTTTTCAAGCACTTGTTTTCACCACCCTTGCATGTTTCGCCCATTATCTGGGAAAAATTAAGTTTTTGGCACTGGGGAATAATTAAGAGCACCAATTTCTAGGGGGAAAAGGAGATAGCTGAGTTGGTGATCAGAAAGAACTAAAGTAAGCTCCAAAAAATTAGCTGCTATCATTGTTGCCAAGGCGCCAGAGGTGGGGCTTGTCCTTTCTGTCTTCCACACACCTGACCCTCAGGCTGAACAAGGTACTGTTTTTAACCATTTTGTGAATTATCCATCCTTTCATCCTTATGTTAATAATTCTCTATTTTACCAATATGCTTTTATATAGTGGGGAAAAACTATACAAAATAGTTGATCTCAAGGTGTCCTCTAGTGACAACACCAAAGATCACAATCAAGGGAAGTTAATTTTTTGAGTGCCAGAATTTGCTAAGAGAGTAGCAGTACTACTTGAATATTTTAGTTTAACTTGTAATCTTCTGGAAATTGTTAAACTCATTAATATTTATAACTTAGGGTAATTCTGACAAGCAATTTAAAACAATATCACTACATAAATTACAAACCTTCAAAAATATGTAGGGGAAAGACAACATGAGAATATTAAGGGGAAAGAAAAGCCAAAAACCAAAAAAAGTGAGCGAGACAGACTATCTCTTAACCAAACTTCCAAAGGTAAGTTCATTCGCTAACATTATTTTGAAAACTATATTATCTAGTGAGTTTTCATTTCCAACTAATCTCATAAGCCTACCTCACTAAAAACTATGCTTTTCAGGTAAATTAATGAGCTTAATTTATTTTCTATGATTCTATATTTTGACTTACATGCTTAGTTCATTAGACAATAATTTTCTATCTTTTAACTCTTTTAGATGGCGTTGCTTATATTTTCCAATTATTGTTTTATCATCATCTTCTTGAGAAGTTTCTGCTGTGGAGAGCTTAGATTTGGAATGTGAACTACTGAGTTCTGTCAGAGTTTCTGTGGTAGCAGTATGCTGTAAATCTTCTCGATATGATGTTTGTATCTAGAACAAATTAAAAGGATATATTTTTTAAATTATTATAATCTTAATAGTTATCATATATTTGTTTTCTTTAGTTTTGAGGCAGTGATTCAGATAGCAATTTTAAATGAATGAAAAAATAAGTTTAAAATATTTATCAATATCAACTAAATTATTAATTCAGAATTAAATCCCAATTATAAAAGAAATTGAATCATTCTTATGTTAGTACTCATGTGATCTGATAATTCAAAGAGAAGGATCAATTTAAAATTTAAAAATTAAACAAAGTAGCTTAAGAACAATTCAAGAGTCTTATCTAATTTCTAAATCACAATTTTGTTCTTTGCCTAATAGTCTTCCTTTATGCTAAATGGTCCTAATAAACAAATGATTCTCTAGTGATAATCATTAATCTGAAAAACCAATTTAGTTTTAATGATGATGGAAACTGAAATATTTAAAAGGAGAAAGAGATGCCACTTTTCTTTTGGCAAGCTACAAAAAAAACAAGCTATAATAAAAACAACTTTTACCTAATTGTTATGTCTTTTCTTTTTTTTTTTTTTGTTTTTTTTTTTTTTTGAGACAGAGTCTCACTTTATTGCCCAGGCTAGAGTGAGTGCTGTGGCGTCAGCCTAGCTCACAGCAACCTCAAACTCCTGGGCTCAAGCAATCCTGCTGCCTCAGCCTCCCAAGTAGCTGGGACTACAGGCATGTGCCACCATGCCCAGCTAATTTTTTCTATCTATATTAGTTGGCCAATTAATTTCTTTCTGTTTATAGTAGAGATGGGGTCTCGCTCTTGCTCAGGCTGGTCTCGAACTCCTGAGCTCAAAGGATCCACCCACCTCGGCCTCCCAGAGAGCTAGGATTACAGGCTTGAGCCACC
>VSMD01102650.1:0-10885 GCA_008750895.1 Mirza zaza | reverse complement strand
AAGCCCATCCTGGGTGCTGACCCTCCCCTGCCCATCCTGCATAGTGACACCCCCATTTTCTTGGATGACCCCTGGATCTCCCATATGGCATCTCTACCCTGCCATGGTTTGATGGGGTTTCAGCTGGAGAGTGAGGAAGCGGTGCCTCTGCCTCCGCAGGCAAGCTAGGATGCAACCGCTCTCTTTGGGGGAATAAAAAGAAAAAAGGGGAGAAAGAAAATGTAAGACCCAACTGGGCTGGGCTCGGGCCAAGCAGTTGCATGCACCTCTCTAGCTCACACTGGCTCTTTTTTAAAAAAAATTTTTTTAATCAATTGCTTTTTTAAAAAAAGTTTTATTTTTAATTGATGAATAATAATTGTATATATTTATGGTGTACAACGTGATGTTTCCATACATGTTTACTGTATGTAATGATCAAATCAGGGTAATGTCCTTATCCATCACCTTAAATATTATCATTTCTTTGTGGTAAGAACATTTAAAATCCTCTGTTTGAGCTATCTGGAAATATACGTTATTATAAACTGCAGTCGCCGTGCTGTGCAGATCACCAGGACTTGGTCCTCCCGTCTCATCTGTAGCATCGACCCCCTGACCAACGTCTCCCCTTTCCCCACCCACCGCCCCCACCCCCAGCGCCTGGTGACCACCTCCTACTGTCTGTGTCTATGAGTTGGACTTTCTGGATCCCACGTGTGAGTGAGATCACGCAGCACGTGTCTCTGTGTCTGGCTTATTTCACTTAACATAATGTCCTCTAGGTTCACCCATGTTGTCGCTAATGAGACAACTTCCTGTTTTGAAGACTGAATAGTATTCCATTATGTAGATATACCTCACTTTTTTTTTCTTTTAGCCTATTCAATTATTACTCAGTAAAAGCTTCCTTTTTTAATTTAGCTTCCCGACTCTGTGCTATGCCTTCAACAATTCCATGACTTTCTGCTCCTCAATAGGGAAAGCACGCCCAATCCTGCCATGGACACATGTGGCACCACCAGGCCCCTGCTGGCGTGTTTTTCCATTTTAGACACCCTATGAGGACTTTAGGTCCCACAGCACGGATGCCCAGAGTCAGTACCCGGGCATGTGCCACCTGCAGCTGTTGGTGCTGGCCCAACCTCCCTGGTATAAAGGCAAACAATCCTAGGGCTCAGGACAGCCTGGTTTTGGTAGAGGCTGTATTGTAGGTAAGCCCAGGACTGTATGTCAAACACTGGACTGTTCTGAGGGCCTCCAGGCAGCGTCCCTGGAAGAGGCTCTACCTCGTTTTCTTTACACATTCTTCCCGGTGGACACTTAGGTCGTTTCCATGTCTTGGCCTGTGAATAGCGCAGCAATGAACATGGGAACGCAGATGTCTCTTCCACACACTGACGTGAATTCCTCCGAGTATATACCCCATAGTGGGATTTCTGGCTCGTAAGGTAATTCTAATTTTATTTTTCTGAGGAACCTCTGTACTATTTTCCAAAACGGCTGTACTTATTTCCACTACCGCCGAAGTGCACCGAGTTCTCTTTTCTCGGTATCCTTCTCAACACTCGTCTTTGATCTTTTTGACAACAGCCGTTCTACCAGGGGTGAGGTGATCTCTCATTGTAGTTTTAATTTGCATTTCTATGACGATTAGAGATGTTAGCATTTTTTCATATATATTATATATCGGGCATTTATATGTCTTCTTTTGAGAAATGTCTATTCAGGTTCTTTGCCCATTTTTAAATAGGATTATTTATTTTGTTGTTATTGAGTACTTTGAGTTCCTTGTATATTTTGGATATTAGTCCATTATCGGATGTTTGATATGCAGAATATTTTCTCCCAGTCTGTGGGTTGCCTCTTCCCTCTATTAATCGTTTCCTTTGCTGTGCAGAAGTTTTTTAGTGTGATGCAATCCCGTTTGTCTATTTTTGCTGGCCTTTTGGGGTCATCTCCAAGAAATCTCTGCCAGACCAATGTCATGGAGCTTTCCCCTGTGTTTCTTCCAGTAGTTTTCTAGGTGCAGGTCTTATACTGGCTCTTACTGCCTGTGGATGCACCTTGACCTTTATCTACACACTCCATATAGTGTCCACAGTTCTCTGTCCACAGAGAACTCTGGGGCTCCCCAGCCCTTGGTGGTACGATTGCTCCTACTTCCCAAGTTCCCTGACCCCACCCACCTGAAGTATTCTCTCTCCAGCAAGGGGGAACCAGCAAGCTGGACTCCTCCCCAGGGGCGAGAGGCTGTGTCCCATTAAGCCCTGAAGTATAGGCTGTGGGTCACACAGAGGACAAAGCACAGAGCTGGGGTGGACAGATGCCGAGTTGGGGGGTCTTTGGAGGAAAGAGGAGAAGACCAGTCAGAGGAGGTGTTGGGTCTACCAACAGCCCTGGCCCTGGCCACAAAGCCCCTCCATTTCCCCACACCCTTGCAGAGCTCCCCCAACCCTCCCCACGCCAGCACCCTCACTCCCTGACTGCCCAGACACTTCTGCCAGAATATCCGAACCCTAGAGTAGAGGGTAGCTTGGAGATCAGCTGGTCCAACCTCTCCTCCCTACGCAGGTAAGGAGACCGAGGCCCAGGGAAGGGAAGGCACTGTGCAGACCACACAAGCAGCTAGTGCCGAGGGGCCAGGACCAGGGATAGTTCCAGACTCTGCCTTTTTCTTTGTCTGTGCTGACCGTGGACCTTCCTTCTCCCCTCTCTCCTCTTTCCCTCTCTCCTTCACTTTGTAGTTTTTCTCGCTTAAATACCTTGAGGAGGAAGAGAGCTGGGAACCAGGATAGGACAGTGACGAGGAGATGTATACACCGGGGTGGGGACCGAGCACAGGGATCTGTGTGGGGGAAAGCAGAGAGCCAGCAAGGGCTGGGGTCTGGGAGAAAGAGGTGGGGGCCAGACAGGGCTGGGCATGGGGCGGGAGGGGGCACAGACATGGACGGACAAGAGTGTCCCTGAGCCACCTGAGCATTTATGCCTCTGCCCTCTATCCCTTTGTCCTTGGGGCACTGCCCAGTCCCACCCCACTAATCTCAGGCATCATCTCCTCTTCTTCTTCTCCTTGGCCACCTTGACTTCCTCGGCCTCCAGCTGGTCCTGGCTGAGTTTCATGTTCTTCTTGCCCAGCGGAGTCTTGAAGTACCAGTCCTGGGGTGGTAGGAGCAGGAGGGGTGAGTACCTTGGGCTTGACCCTTGGTTCTGCCTCCTGACCTCACCCCTCCCCTTTTTATGGACTGTGTCCTCAGCAGCCTCTTCTCCCCACCCCCCGGGGTTCCCCTTACTCCCCACTCCATACTCCAGGCCACAGTGCCAGCCATCTCAGGGATAAGCTCTCCTCCCTCCACCTCTGCAGCCTCTCTCCTGGGCTCCCAGGGCCACCCTACCCCCACAGGGGGCTCTGATTCAGGGGTGGGGGACGTGGGGGACATTTGATCCCAGAACCAGCCAAGGGCTCCTAACATACAGGTGGCCCTTTTGGGCTCCCTCTCAGGGAATCCAGGTGAGACGGTCCTGCCCACATACCCCTGCCCCTTGGCTTTTCCTGGTCATTTCCTGTTCCCTTCCCAGCTGAGACCCACGTTCATTTTAACCCAGTTGTCCTCTGGCAATTTGGGGGAGCAGAGGGAGGGGTCCCAGGCATGTTTTGGGGAGCTGACTCCCCAACGGGCACAGCTCACCCACACCCCCAGCCCCCATCAGCCTCACCTTCATGGACTCCTCCTCCTCCCTGTACACTGGATCTAGCTTTGCCAGATATCCCAGGAATTCAGAGGCCACCAGGGGCCGCCTGACCACTTGCAGGAGCCGCCGCTCACTCAGCACCGATTGGACGGCTTGGAGAATGTGACCGGGTGTGTACCCATCAGACACCTTGGCCAGGGCACTAATGTCCACGCTCTGGGTCACTTCGAAGCCCCGGGCCTCTATCATATGCTTCCAGAGCACTGCAGGTATTGGGGAGGGCACAGGCGTGGGGGGCAGTGGGCACCGGGCAGGCAGCATGGCCCGGCCAGCCTCTGCCTCGCTCTGAGGGCAGCTCTGTGCTCCTGGAGAGCAGCCCAGACCATCGGCTCCTCTCCCCCAGGAAGGTAGGACCCGAGCGGTGAGGCTCATCCTCCCAACTTAGCAGGGGAAATGCAGCCCCAGAGGATGTGAGCGACCTGCCTGTGTCCACAGAGCCGAGGCCGGGACCCCGGCCACTGGCTGCTTGTCCAGCAGCCCTTCCCGGCGCCAGGCCGTGGAGGTGAGGGCTTGCAGCAGCAGAGGGGGTGGGAAGAGAGGCGGGCAGGCTTTGGCAGGGGCGGCAGTCCCCGGGCCCCTCTCTGGCTGTCCCACGTCCCAGACCTCACCATAGCGAGAAGCGTAGTCGGGCCGGGGCATCAGGAGAATCCGCTCGTAGATCCGGCACAGCCCCTTCAGATCTGCCAGCTGCGGCCGGGCGGTTGTCCCGATCAGCATCACGCGGTCTCCAGGAACCAGCAGGCGCATGGCCCTGGCGAGGTCCCTCTTTATTCGCTTTGGGTCCATCTGTTCCGGGGCAGGAGATGAGGGGGCGGCACACAGTGACGGGCCATCCGGGCTCCTGGAGCACATGCCCCAGGCTCAGCCCCGGGGAGGGTGCCGTCCATCTTGCTTTGAGATGTGGCGGGGAGGAGGAGCAGGGGGGACTTGCCCAAGATCCCAGTGGGTGGGCTTGGAGTGACTGGAGGAAGCCTAGCCTGCCAGCCCTGCCCACAGCACTTGGTGGCCACGCTCCCTCACCTCCCTGTCTTCTTTTGGGACCTTCCTATAGAAAGTCTTCTCGGCATTTCCAATCCAGATCACAGAGGGCTGTAGGAGCCGTGCTACCTGCACAGGTCAGAGTAGAAATCAAACACTAGGTGTTCCCAGCAAGGGTCACTCCCTACCTGGAACCCTGGACCAGGGCTGACCTTGGAGCCCCCAGATTCCACATCCCACGTCCTGTCGGCCCCAGGAGCCAGCCTTTTGCACCTCCCCTCTCAGTATGTCTCATCTTACTGTGAAGAGAAACTGCTCTGTCTCCCCACCCCCTGCCCTTCCCCCCACGGGGGCTCCCAGGGGAATCCAAGCTACTAGCAGAGGGTGGTAGGGAGACCTCACCAGTCCGGGTCCTAAATCACGCTAAGTAGGTTGATGGGTAGGTGACCTCTTAAGCATAAAGCTCACCCTGCTCTGTTATCTCAAGTCTAGGAACCAGCAACAGCGAACTCACGGGCTCCAGACCTTAAAGACCATGTGCACCATCAACTGCGTTCCGGTCTTGCCAGGGTATTTGCCCATCAGGTTGCCAGGTGACAGGTCAAACAGGTTGGCACCGGTTTCCGTGCACACGGCCTTGACCAGCATCTTCTTCCCCATGCCGGAGGGGCCCACCAGGAGGAGGGAGCGGATGAGGGGAGCCATGGCATGGATGTCTGGGGAGCCTGACGAGGGAAAGGGGCCAGAGGCAGGCGATGAGCCAGGAGCAGGCCGGGGCTGGGGAGGGCCCCGTGCAGGTCAGTCCAGGTCCCAGCCGCACTGCCCTCCCCAACGTCTGGGCAGTTCCCTGCGCCTGCAAGCCAAGAGCTTGGGGACTGTGCACGGCCTGGCAGTCTCGCCTGTGAAGAGCTGTGCGTGTGGTCAGGAGGGAGACTGCCACCCTTTCCAACACCCTTCCCGTTCTCTGTGCCAGCTGCTTCCACTCCCGCTACGACGGGGCGGCATTAAAAGGCATGCGAGATGCTGCTGCAAAGCTGCCTGGCGCTGGTACGTAATGGGGCTGTGGGGCTGGTCTTCCGGGAATAGGTTGTCGCTGGGAATGAGTAAGGGGCTGGCAGTGTGGGTTGAGGACCCCACATGTTCTGGAGAAGACAGGAGGCCCTGCGGATTGGAGGCCCAGCCTGGACATGCCCACCTCGGCCCCCTGCCTGGAACCCCAGACCCCTACCCGGAGAGATGCGCGCCTAGCGCCGGCTCTACATTCTCCCCAGGGCGTCTTACCAAGCCGCAGGACTGCGTACAAGGCCATGTTCTGTCGTATGTCAAACAGGGAGGGCATGGGCAACTTGTTTGCCAAAGTCAGGGTGGATCCCAGATAGAGGTAGTCACCTGCGGGGACGGGCGGCCACCCAGTGAGTGGCACTCTGTCCTAGGGGAAGGCGTGGCCGGAGAGCCAGGGTTGTGGGGAGCAGAGGTTAGGGGAGGGGTCTCACCAATGTAGTCTTTCAGGGCTACGCTCTCGCTCTTCTTTAGGATGCCAAAAAAGACAAGCTCTTCGAACAGAGAGTCCACGGACCTGGCAGAGGACGACGCAAGAAGACCTCAAGAATGTTATCAGGAAAGGGCGGAGGCGAACGAGGGCAGAGACGGGGCCTGCGGTCCTCCCGCACAGCGCTCAGTGACCAGAAACATCTGGGGCACCCGCACAGGCACAGCCAGAGGGCAAGGCACGCAATCGCCGTCCCAGGGCAGCAGGCCCCCCGCGGTGGGTGCTCTGGAAGGGGTGTGAGGGCGACGCCCCTTGGCCTTGCCGACACTGTGCCCACTCCCACACGTCCACCACGAGCAGCCCGGTCGCTTGGAGCAGCACTGCCCTCTTCTTAGAAACCACATTTCAGATGTGAATCCTCTTGGGAGGGACCTCCAGAGAGGCTCATGTCAATGTGCTCGTGAAGTGGAAGGGGACCGATGAGACCCTCGGTGCCCCTGCCTGGGAAGTCCGGGGGAGGGAAGCTCCACCTGTGTCCCATGCTACACTGTCACCGTCAAGGCCCATCCTCTGCCTGCGCCGACATGCACAGCTACCGTGCGAGTCTGGCAGGGCAGGGACTGGGAGAACAAGGCCAGGGCGTCGGGGAGGGTACAGTGACTTTCCCAAGGTCACACGGCCGCAGAACCAGGACCAGCAGTCAGGTCCGTCCTGGATAGGGACAGCCTCCACCACCTCGGCTACCTGTCTGGGGTCAGATCTTTTTCCTTCCTCTTCTTCCCAGTTTTCTTCCCGGGCTTTTTCTGGTGGGGAACAGTGCACGGTTCATTGTTCGCTGCCCCTTGCCCCGCCCGGTGCACGCGCCCCAGCCAGCCCCGCCCCTCCTCTCGCCTTCGGAGCCTTCAAGGGCCTCTCCTCCTCCCTGTCCACGGCCAGTCGCAGCTTCCTCAGCTCCTGGCGCATCAGCTCATCCACCTGGGGGAGACAGCAGGGGCCGTGGCGGCCTGGGCTGGGGGGTAGTGGGAGAGGAGAGGAGGCACCAGGGCAGGGAGGAGGGCGGAGGCTCACAGAAGAGCCCCTGAGCCTGGTGAGGACAGCAGGGACGGCCACCGACACCTGCCACATGTGCCTTTGCAGTCTCCTCCCTCCCTGCATCTGTCCATACCCTGTCCTGGTCTGTGTCCTGCTCTCCCCGAGTCTTGCTCTCAACGGTCAACAATGTGGGGAGAAGCCCTCAAGATGGAGTTCAAGCCCAAGACCCTCCCCTTGAGGTCTCTGGGACTGGGAGCAGTCGCATAACCTCTCAGCCTCAGTTTCCCTTTTGTACCGTCACAAAACCCACGGTACGTCCCTCGTGAGTTGTGGGAAAGATGACGTAATTGAATGTCCTACAGCCCGTGGCACGAGTGGAGCATGGTGTTAGAGGGCTCCTAAGGACGTGGAGGGGTGCGGATTCCCAGCTCTGCCCCGTGGGACCCGGCACAGAGCCCCTCCCATGCCTTCAGGTCCTGCGTCAGGCTCCCCGGGGAGAAGGAGGGACAGGAAGCTGAGGAAGGTGGGGACAGACCTAGGGGGCAAGCAGAGCTAGGACTGTGCCTGGCAGGCAGCGATGGCTACAGAGGATGAGCTGGCCCCGGGTAGGGGGTGGGGACAAGAAGGAGGCAGCCAGAGGGGTGGGGAGGAGCCTGGGGTGGGCTGGCAGGGAAGAGCGTGTCCTGGTGGGGCCTGCAGGGAAGCCCTGACCAGCGCTCACCTGCACCCGGAGCTCTTGCTCCACCTTCTTCCTCTTCTCCTCCATAAGGGTCTCGGAGTCAAAGTTCTGATTGGGGTGTGCTCTCTCGTGCCGGTTCTTCCACATGTCTGACCGCAGAAATGGAGGGATGCGTGAAGGTCAGAGCCCTCACGTGCCAGGGACCTGTCCCCTCCTGGCCCTCAGCAACACTCCTGCCCAGAACTCAGACAGACGCTTGAGCCCAGGGCCTGTGACCCCCAGGATTCAGACCCAACCCACGACGGCCCACCCCAGGAACTGCCACATACCTCCCCCTCTCCCTCGGCATCTTCCCCTCACCCCACACGCCACACAGCCACGCCATGGTCCACGTGGTGGAGGCCTGCTTTCCGTAGGACCCAAGGCCCCAGGACCTCCACAAGGCCCAGGCACTCCTCCCCCGCCCGCTCACTTAAGTACTCCGCGTGCCCCGCGGTGATCCCAGGCATGAACTTGGACGGCAGCACCTGCAGCATCATATCCGCTTCCTGGAATGGAAACACTGCCCTTTGGCCTGGACCCCTCCCCTGGCGCCGACGTGGCCCTACCGCCCCACCTCACCCTGCCCTGCTCCTCTGTCCAGGAGGTGTCTTACCCCCTTTTTGGGCTTTTCTGTCTTCTCTTTCTTCCATTTTCTCTTATTTTCTTTTTGGTCCTTTTCTCTATCCTTACTTTTCTCTTGCTCCTTTTTCTTGGTCTCCTGGACCTGCACGTCCAACTCCATTCTCACCTGTGACCAACAATAGCGAAAGACCCCTCAGGGGGAAGGGCCGAGACTGGGGCGGACCAAGGATCGTCCAGCCCTAGGTGACTAGAGGGGTCCAGACAGCTGAGCATGCAGAGACTTCCCCGGGTCTACCCGGGAAGGAGCGTGGGATCCGAGCTGCCGCCTCCCCTGGACCACGGCTACCTGGAGCCACGAGTCTCTCCTGATGCGTCTCCCCTCCCTGGCCATGGAAGCCTTCTCCAGCCACAGGTCCCCTTGCCCCTCTGCCCATGCGGTCTCTCTGGCCGCCTCTGCCCCCACTGGGCTGACCCCTCCCCCACCCGCTGCCCCTTCAGCTCAGACTCCCACCCTCCATAACCCTGGGCTCCCCTGCTGCAGGGCACCTCCTGTCCCCACCTCCAGGGTACCTGTTCTGGAGTTTTGTCTGCGAAGAGCAGGTAGGATCCACCTAGAGACTCATCTGGATAATCAGGGAAGTGGCCGGTAAGGGCACTAAGTGGACATAAGATGGTTGGAGGGATGGGTGGGTGGCTGGGCACACAGACTGGACAGATGGGTGGGTGGGCGCGTGGACAGACGGGGAGAGAGGGGTAGAGGAAGATAAAGACCAGGGAGGTGGAGGGAGAGAGGGAAGGGCAGACTGTGCAGGGGGCATTCGGAGGCTCTTCCCGTCCCACCCCCGCATTTCCTCTCCCTTTGTGGGAATGGGAAGTCGGGAGTGGAGAAGGTATCCTACACCAGGGCCCCAGGTTTTAAACCAAGAGCGTCAGCAGCGTGTGGGGAGCGGGGTAGACAGGGCACTGGGGCGCAGAAGGGCGGTGGGGGGCAGGAGCAGCCTTGGGGACGCTGGCGGGAGGAGGGCATGAGGGGTGGAGTTTGGGGTCCGCTGAGGCGAGGACACTGACTGGCACTCGATGAACCACTGACGGATCTGCTCCTTCATCTTCTCCTTCATGTCAGGCCCCTCGGTCTCCCTGAGAGAGCTGTGGGCCTTCTCCATGGCCTCCTGGAACTCCACCTCCTTTTCTATCTGGCGGAGCCTCCGGATATCGTCCCCGACGGAGGCCTGGGTCATGATGACCAGGTGCTCCGCCTGGTTGGCCGGGGGCAGCTGGGGGAGCGAGGGAGAGGCGGGGGTGGGAGGCCCGGCACCTGGCCCGCGCCGCCTCCCCCGCACGCCGCGCGCAGGCTGCACCGGGAGGACCGTGTTTGGAGCTGTGTAAATTACTCGGGTAATGAGTCCGCCGGATGCGTCCGGGCAGGCCCCGCCCGCGCCCCGCACAGCCTCCCCAGCCGGCCCAGCCCCCGCGCCGCGCGGCCCGCGGCGGCCGCTCTCGCAGCCACTTTCCCGCCTCATTGGCTCCCAAATGTATTTTAAATATCACTCTGCGCAGAGACAATTACTGGAAACGCTGAGCTCACACTGTTGATGGGCCCGCGCGGCCAGGCTCATTCCTCACCCACTGCCGCGCCATGCCCGCCCCAGGCCGCCCCCTGCCGCCCCCTTGCTGGCGCGTCCTGGGGCCTAGCTCTCCAGACCCCCAACAAGTCTCTCACCTCCGCTCCCGCAGGCCCGCCCTTCCCTCCTCCCGAAGCCTCCAGCGGGGCCGCCCCGGCCCGCCCAGACGTCCGCTCCACCCTGCGCTGCCAGCCCTGGGAAAGCTGCCCTCTCCCATCCGCCGCCCCAGCCCAGCGCCTCCCAGGCCCCCTGCCAGCCAGGCCTCTGCGGGTCGCCCTGGCAAAGGCCCCGTCGGGACATGACCCTCCTGAGCTCTGCCGCGGCCTTCCTTTCCTAAGGCAGGGGAGACCAGCTGCATGAGGGAGCAGAGGGCAGACAGGAGCAGGGGCCGCGCACGCCATGTGTGCACACACACGCACGCACACGCACACGCACGCACACAGGGGTCCCTGCCCCCACCACCTGCACTCCCCCGTGTACACACTCACTCACATTGCACACTCCACACTGTACACACTCACATTGCACACTCCACACTGTACACACATTGCACAGTCCACACTGTATACACTCACTCACATTGCACACTCCACACTGTACACACTCACATTGCACACTCCACACTGTATACACTCACAGTGCACAGTCCACACTGTATACACTCACTCACATTGCACACTCCACACCGTATACACTCATATTGCACAGTCCACACTGTATACACTCACT